>VZTQ01012418.1:0-16419 GCA_013400755.1 Pelecanoides urinatrix | reverse complement strand
CACATTATGAAAACATAAGAGGGCAGCAATTGGAAACTCAGCATTTCGGTCTCTCTGGCAGGTTCTTCTGTTCTTGCCGATTCCACAAATCGGAGGAAATCTTTTTCCCCTGCGATCGCAGAGAGACCTTCACAAACATAAATCCTCCACTTCCAGGTACTTAGGGCTCAATGCGCTTCCACTTGCTGCTTCTGTCATGAACGCGCCTCTGGATTAACTCTGACAGCAGACTCTCATACTTAAGGGGCAGGCTAATTACCGAGAACTTTAGATACTATGCTTCAAGCGAGACAAAATTAAATTAAAGGCAATGACATGAAAATCACCCCACCCGTGGACAACGGGCTTCCACCAGAAAACCCCTCCACCAGCGAGGCGCAGGGTTCCGGGCCTGCCTCCGCCCCGCGTCCGGAGGGCACGTCGCGGCTCAGGCCAGCCTCACCTGCGGCTATCGCGGGCAATCACGGTGTATCGTGGTGCGGACACTGCTTCACAGGCCGATAACGAGCACTTAGCATTCACCCTTGGCAGCTCCCTCCCGACAGCCAGGGCCGCTCTCTGCCTTACTCGCAGCCAGTTCACGCTCCTTTGTGCCCCCCACCTACAGCCCCGCGCCCCGCTCCCTCCCCGCGGGCGTTCCCCCCCTCCGCNAGAGCCCCGCGACGGGGCAGGCTCGGGGCGAGGCCGCGCGGCTGGTGCCACGCGTGGGTCCCCGTTCAAACGCGAGGGGCTGCGCTGGCAGGACGGCGCCGTGCCGAAGCGTGTGAGGGACGGGCACCGGCCGCGCGGCGGGAGCGGCGGCTCATCCCCCGGCGAGGCGACGTCCGAGGTCTGCGGCCAAGACCAGCCGTCCCACAGGCGCGTTTGCTACCTGCTGAGCAACCAAAATACTAAAAATTGCTAACATGTGGAATCTATTAGGACATTTAGAAGGAATTCACATTCATTGTTTCACTTGAAATATAAAGGTTATAAAACTTAATGGCCACATGACAAGGAAACTATATGAAACACTCGGAGATTTACAGAGCAACTGTTATGCTCTTTAGGCATGTGGGCTGAAAATTGCTTTACAATAGGCAATGCAACCTGTGGTTTGAGCGCTGAGGTTTTTTGGCAGTTTTCTTTTTTTCTTTTTTTTTGACCTTGCAGACTGGTATTTAGTTACCACAGCAGCTCCAAAGTAAAACAGAAACACAGCTTGTATCTTCTTTCAAGTATTTATTTCTTTTGTCCTGTTAACATCAAATAATGAAAGGAATTGTAAGGATTTTGAGGGGGGGGGGGTTAAAAAGAATGAAAGCNAGAGACCTTCACAAACATAAATCCTCCACTTCCAGGTACTTAGGGCTCAATGCGCTTCCACTTGCTGCTTCTGTCATGAACGCGCCTCTGGATTAACTCTGACAGCAGACTCTCATACTTAAGGGGCAGGCTAATTACCGAGAACTTTAGATACTATGCTTCAAGCGAGACAAAATTAAATTAAAGGCAATGACATGAAAATCACCCCACCCGTGGACAACGGGCTTCCACCAGAAAACCCCTCCACCAGCGAGGCGCAGGGTTCCGGGCCTGCCTCCGCCCCGCGTCCGGAGGGCACGTCGCGGCTCAGGCCAGCCTCACCTGCGGCTATCGCGGGCAATCACGGTGTATCGTGGTGCTGACACTGCTTCACAGGCCGATAACGAGCACTTAGCATTCACCCCTGGCAGCTCCCTCCCGACAGCCAGGGCCGCTCTCTGCCTTACTCGCAGCCAGTTCACGCTCCTTTGTGCCCCCCACCTACAGCCCCGCGCCCCGCTCCCTCCCCGCGGGCGTTCCCCCCCTCCGCGGGGTCTCCGGACCCCCCTCCCCACCTCCCCCGCCAGGTCGGCGAAGGGCGCTCAGGCCTGCCGCCGCCCCACGGGATGGGCCCGGGGGGGCGGCGAGGGCAAACAAACGCCGTCGCTTTTTTAGTTTGGGGGAAGGTTGGGGGGGGTTTCCACCGCCTCCCACCCCAAAAAACCCTTCCGGCTCACCTCGGAGGGCGCCTCGCCTCGCCGCTCGCCTCACGGCAGTTTTCTTTTTTTCTTTTTTTTTGACCTTGCAGACTGGTATTTAGTTACCACAGCAGCTCCAAAGTAAAACAGAAACACAGCTTGTATCTTCTTTCAAGTATTTATTTCTTTTGTCCTGTTAACATCAAATAATGAAAGGAATTGTAAGGATTTTGAGGGGGGGGGGGTTAAAAAGAATGAAAGCAAGAGAAAGGAAAAAAAATACCAACATAATGGCTTATTTCTCACAGCATGTGCAGCGCAAATGAACAGTAAACACATACCGCAGAAAAATGCAAACAAAGGCTACGTTTGCTAAAAGTTCCAAGAAAAAAAAACCATCGTGAGTGCCCTCAAGCAAACATCTCTGCGATTAAATCCTCAGAGCCTTTGCATTTCCAGGCCAATTCAGCACAGCAGATATCTCCCCCTTTCCCCAAAAACACACCTCGACAAGCTGCAGGGAGGAGCCAAAGGTTGTCAAGCCTTGTTTTGTTTTAAGGCATGGAAATGTTGCACTTACAGCCTTAAGAGGAAGCTGTAATGTAATCGAAAAGGTCAAGTACAAGTGTGAAAACCTGATTACAAATTTGCCAGTAGGGTTTGTCTAGACAGAGCGACATCATGAAGTAAGCAACAGTCACGGGCAAATGCTGTATTTTGCTGTGCTTGTCAAACCTGGATCTTAGTGGCAGCACTTGTGTCTCAACCATAGGCCAGGAACTTACGATCTCAGCTGCTATCACGCAAAGGCTTTAGGGTGACCCTAGGGGCTGTATCATCAGTGCAATCATATATTGTCTCATTCTGTGACACCAGGCAAGACCGTACAGTTTTCTGTTTCACCCTTCCCCTATGTGTATAATAGAAACTGAAATGCTCTGGTAGGGCAAGGTTTGCAAAGGTGTATGTCAAAATACCGTGCTTGCAGTTTTGATACAGGAGTTTCAAATCTGTACTCTGAAGTCAGAGTGAAGATGGAGAATATGAACATCAGGTGAATTGAATTATGCTCAGCAGCAAGCACAACCTTCTGCTAACGCACCTGTGTTCTCAGTGCATTCAGACACTGCTTTTTTTCTGCATTTGCTCACTTTCCAAATTTAAGTGGCAGTACAACTTTATTCCACTTGTGGTTTTATTTTCTTAAATTAACTAGGGGTAAGTATGCAGTAAAACAAATCCCAAAAAATCATAATGCCATTCCCCTCATGTGGAAATATGCCATGCCCTAATGTCAGGAAGTCACTTTTATATTAATTAACTATTTCCAGGATCAGCACAGTGTGATTTTTTTTTTCCCCCTGACAACCTGAGGCTAAGAGAGAGGTGAATCCAGTGAAAGAAACAAAACCAAACTGAAAAATTGTTTTGTAAAGGCAAATGCATTTCTGACAGTATCCCAAGTTAGTTTTTTTCCCTTGAAAATGTCTATAAGCACGTTTTTGATCACAAGATTGGAGTATGTCATGAGAACGCATTCAAGTATGCATTTGCATTAATACTGTTGCCAGAAGCCATCCCACAGTCATCATCAGACATACTGGAGCCCCTAGAAAGCTTTCTGTGGGATTGGAAGGCATCCAGCCAGGGGAAAGCAAAGCCACCATGTGATTTGGATGGCCAGTTCCACAGGAAAACTATACATTAATGAATGGCAAGCACTCAAAGTAGTAGTTAACGGTGAATAGCTTGCAAGCAAATCATTGTCCGAGAACCATTAAGTATATAACATAGTTGATAAATGAAAATTTGAAAGAAGTCTATTTTAAAATAATCCATTGAAAGAAAACAGGCTAATTTTACAGCAAGAATTGCCCATGTCAAACAGTACTGCTAGCTGTAATGGAGATCACTAGAATATGAGTCGCCCATCCAGCCTTAAAGCTTATCCAACATGATATGTACTTTACCTGCAGAAGGACACTTTTAGGTATCATTACAACAGTTTATTTTAATGTTCCTGAATAGTAAATTATATGAAGAAATCAAACAGCGGTGCTGGGTACCCTGAAATTCAGGGCTTGCACCATATTTCCATTATTCAGACAGATGGAAAGGGTTCATGTGCTTTACTGCGTGTTTATTTTCTACTTCAGTACTGATCTATAAATGCCAGTAGATCTACTGCTCAATTCTTTGTCCGAGAAAACGGGGATGTTGCACCTAAACCTACCGTTTGCACTCTGGACTTTGCATGCATATACTGCCCATTTCAGCAAGCCTTCCTTCTTTCATTGCTTGACTTTTAGCTTATGAAAGTGATGTTCTGGCCCACCTCACAGTCCTTCCCAGTTCAAATTCAAATCCTGTAGGTGTTAAAAAGAATATGCAGTTATCAACTCGTTAGGCAGAAGTAATGCTAGCTCTCTGGCCTTTTGGTACACTTAATGCTTTAAAGGAAGCTAATCTCGAAGATATTTAAGGCAATTTGCAGTGTTAATGTATGAGAAGGCGTGGACACAGGCACACACAGGTGAGAGACTGCCTGAAGGGAAGGCGCAGAGATGAAGAATCTGCATGCACAGCATTCTGGCTCAGAAACTGAAAACACAGTCCTCCCCAACAGGAACAAATGGAAGAGACAGGCAAAATGATGAAAAATGAAGGGATCAGCAAAAATCAGACCTAATATAAATCCAACTAAAATAAACTCAGCATGGCTCCTGTGGCTCATTCAAAAGAAGGTCTTCTCTGAGAGTTCATTTGCAAGAACTCAGTTCACTGAAGAAAGGTAGAATATAACTTCCTCTGTTGTGTGCTATTAGGAGCCATTGCAAATCTGACTGACAACAGGAAGAGGTTTTTAAAGGGAAGTACTGAAGATTGCAAAACTACCTATCAGATTGCATCACAGGAAACATGACATCTCCAGCCAGAAAGCGTCAGCGTTCCTAAATACTGGGCTTAAGGGTTTGAAAGAATTACGATTATTTTCTTAACTAATGTAGGGAATGAGAGCTGAGAGGAGTACTTGTCTGAATTAAAAAACAAATTATACTTTTTACGTAAGAAAACTTACAATTCTGTAATTTGTTTGAACAGAGGGGACGTGTATTGGGAAACCTATTTTTAAAACTGGAATGAAGATGCATTGACTCTAAATGTTTAAAACAATCAAAATGAGGTCAGAAAGGCTCAATGCTATAACCCTGTAATGATGGAAGCAGAGCATACTATTGAACGATTAAATGTAGTTGTTTGTACATGACTTCTTTGTTTTTTAACGTATGTAGCAACTTTTGCTGCAGGACATCAACACTTTTTTTTTTTTTTTTAATTATTTTTCTGTGTCAGCATCAGATCCCTCCGGAAGAAATTCAAGGCTGTATTTCATTTGATTAACATGCTTCTTAAACCTCAGCTGTGCCAACAGGACAACAGAGAAGCTGAATGTGTTTTAGGGTTCAAAAGTATTATAATAGTTGATGTGGGTGAAGAAGGTTTTTTTCCAATAGAAGACAGTTGAGAAACATGTCAGATCGCTAATACGGAACATTCAAGAATATTAGAATATTGAAAGTTACAGACTATTCAGCCACCAAAGCACACATAATATTGCTTGCTGGCATCTCTCTCTCTCTGCTGTCTTTTGCACAGCCCTTAGAATAGTAACAAAATACTGCCCAGCTCCACAAGTATTCTCCATGAATTTGCAGCCCTGATGAGAGTCCAGAAGAGACCACAATGTATTTTATTGCTGGGGAAAAGAAAGCCAAGCAGTAGCTCACAAACCGATTTGTGATTCTGTGTAATCCTATTGCTGATTTGAGTCAATCATATTCTTCCCAGTTTATTTATTATTAACAAGGGGAAATGTGGCCTGAGACCTCAAGGAATCAGCTAGGAGATGCTGTGGCTTCTCTTTCTGGTACCCAAGAGGGTCTTCTCCATTACCTAATGCTGACACTGAACCAAAGAATTGCTTTGTTCTCTGATGGATGGATTTTTTTTTTAAAAAGCTTATTTTGCTACATTCAACAGTTGAGAGAGCAGAGACAATGAGCTTGTCACCTCTGCTATTACTTGTAACAGGCCAAGTTGCAGGGGGTATAATGACCATGCGAGTGAACTGACTTCACTATGGCATGTCTGCACGAAATCAGCATTCCCAGCAGACTCCAGGAAGAGGAACTGCATGTTCAGATATCACTTGTTTTCCATTATGACCATTTCCATCTTCTGTTAACATCCTTCTGAGATGAACCCTTATTATTATAAGCCCTTATTCCATATGACAGCATTTTTCATACAGCCAAAATATTCCAGAAACCGTATTGCCCCTGCATTTATTTCAGTCCTCTCTCTGCATAACAGCATTAATAGTTGACTTTCCTGGAAAAGATAGCAATGAATTGCCTCCTTTTCTTACAGCTAATGTTAATATTCTAATGTGCCAGAACAGTATCTGGGAACACTCATCAGATCAATAGCAATGCCCAAAGCAGAAGCAGCAGCGGGTGGCTATGCTCCAAAATGACTAATGCTAAAAAAGGAAGATGAAGAAGTGTTTCAGTTAATGTATTCACAATGCCCAACGATTGCACGTGGTGGTTCAAGGGAAGGAACCAGTCAGGGGTCAAATCTAAGGCAGGACTTCTGGGAGTCACGTTGGTTACTCTCAGGCACCTAAGGGCAACTGGAGACCTCATTAGAGTACTTGGTTTTGTACTGGGTATCACGTGTCATCTCGTTCTTTAATCTATTTTTTCCAAAACTGTCTTGCGGGACCAGAATTTTAAATCTGTTTTTTCAGTGATTATATGTACCTCAGCTTTCTATGCAGTCTTCCTCTGTACTAGTGCACCGTAACAGTGATTTTCTCAGGTAACCAATCTCAGTGGACACTGCCTCAGACATGTAGGAAGTCAATTTTGGAAGCCAGGGTCATTTTCATACAGGAGTCAGCAGGCTTCTGAGATGTCTGCATTTAAGACACTGGTGTTCCAACAGTGTTCCTCTACATTAATTCCACATTGCTTGGGGAAGAAGATGCTTGGGGAAGACATCAAACAGCAATTTTTCACTTTTGTATTCTTTTCATTATCATTTGATTAACATAGACAGGGAAATTTCATCCCTAGGAGGCCTGTCTGTGAAAAGCCTGTACAATACAGAGGCAACTCTTTCAAATAAATAAAATTCAAATTAAAAAAATGCTTTTGCATAAGAAAAAAACCAGGAAACTGAATCACATCTACCTAGTAGCACTAGGTCAGCATGATTACTAACACAAGCCAGAGAACCACGTCCTTGTAATACCTCGGCATGATGGATGACCTTTGCAGCTGGCTAGGAAAGCGAGTGGTGAGTTAAACTGACCCTTCCTTGTTTTTACATATATGGGTTGCTTTCCCTTCCTCAAAAAAACGAGACAGCAAACAGTAACTGGTGTATTGGGGTGTTCTGAGCCAGCAAGCTACAAAGTTAATGGACTGCTTTTTGGGGCATGGTGACCCATAGGAATGAGCAGGAGAAACACCACGCTTCTTTTATAGACTTTGTATTTGGATGGAAACCAGATGCCTCTATTATTATATAACTTCAGAAATATAAGGTGGCATCTCGCCTCTGTCTGTTTAGGGCCACCACGCTCCCCCTAAAATTGCATCTATTCTCTATTTTGTTTTTTCATATACTTACTCTTTGGTCACCTTCAAGCTCAAATTAGAGTGCTTTCTTCCCTCATTTAAGGAAGAACTGTTCTAGATTTATGCAGAAAAATCAGCATATACATTTGCCTTGATTTTTTTCTGCGTTAATACGTCATGATGCCCATAGCAAAGGTGAGCATAAGGAAGGAGGAAGTTTGGACTCTTTGGGAAGGTGTGAAGATACAAATTGTCTCCTCAGAGGACTATGCCTTTCAGTTGTATCCAGTCCACACAGGCTGGATCAGTATGTGTTTCTGCTAAAGCATCAGCTTGAGGGATCTGTTACAGAAACACAGAGGGTGTTACGTTTCAAGAAAAGATGACAGGAGCAGGGGGAACTCACTACCTTCTATGGTACTGGCAACATTCAAGTTGTGTCCTGTGACTTCCATCTGTAGTCTACAGGTTGGGGTACCTCAGCCCCATCAAAACCGAGTCTGGTCTTCTCTCTAACACATTACCTTGCTGATCTGACTCTCCTCACGAATACAGAAAGGGTTGTTTCTGTTGAAGGTGAGAGCTACAAAGACAGTGCAGAGTATTCTGATTCTCAGGGCTGTTGGTCGTTTGGGGAAAAATGCAAAAGATTACGTTTGACATAATCTTGCTTTACTCCCTAAACTTATGAACAAGTGCTGTCAAAAAAGTGGCTGTCACCCAGATTAAGTTTATTAAAGCCACGTGAAGAAATAAAAACAAAATAGATGATCTAAGGTCACCGTGTATTCTTTTCTCAACAGTTGCATTTCAGCTAGAGGAAAACACTAGGCCAAATTAATATCTGCTACAAACAAATGTGTTCTTTTCGAAATAAGTGCACCCACTTATGTTCTGCCTGCCTTACGTCTGTTACCAGGTTTTAATGAGATTTGGCAAGTGCAGTGATATCTGTTAATATCTGAAGGTGGGAGTGTTCAGGGAGTTGTCTGAAAGGCTTGCAAGACTAGATCTGATCATAACCACCCACACTAATTAACACATTACATAAAAGTACAACAAGTTTCTCTTTGCAAACATCAGAATCACTTGCCCAGGCATTTTCTGTTAAGTTCTAGAACTATAGGGATGGACTCTGTCACTTTTTAACCTCAACAGAACAATGGATGAGTAGGTAGGGTATAGTTCCCACTTCCAGGGCTCAATTGCTTTTCTTCGTCCTGCTAAAAACATGCCATCAGCAGGGATACAGCTGGAAGGACCTTTTTAAAGTTCACCAAGGGTGCATGTGGGAACATGTTTTTTTTTTTCCCCCCTCATCAAAAACTAAATACAAAATCAAATATTAAACATGAGGAATCAGATTTATTTACAAAGGACTCCTCCTCTCCCTGCCCTGCCTTGCTCATTACTGAATATTACTTTGTACAAACACCAGCCTTTGAAAACACCTGGAACTGGAAAATCCTCCCATTTAAATAGGGTCTTTTTATGTCAGGAGAACATATGTCCCCAAACGACTAACATATCATTCCAATTTTAAAACAGCAGTAACCTCCTGTATAAAAACTATACTAAGGGGTCTTCTACTTCTTCATAGATTGGAGCAAGTAAAATGGGAAGAGCTTAGCTAATTTCATATGAAACTTCTGTGACCTGCTCCTACAGCTTCACCTAGGTTCCTCCAGCAGAATAATATATACCCTGATTTAAATTTACTCCAGACTCTTTGTATGACATCTGGCTTCAAGATGGTGGCACTGAAAAGTGCACTAATGACATAGGAAAACAGAAGGAAAAAAAACAATTGTGCAGTGGAAAGCAGGAGGCAGTGGAGAGAGCAGGGAAAACCAAAATTAAAATAAGTCATAGGGCGGAAATTCCTTTGAGAAGGCCTTAGGCTTCAACAAAGCTTGTCCACATTTGCAGCACTTCAAGATTACCCAATACTAACCTTATGTGAAAAGGGACAGTAGACCTCAGCAGGCATTCCACAGGAGCCCTTCTATAAAAAAGTCTTCAAATGTATCCATCCAAATTTGCAAGTAACTCACTGGACGGAGAGCATTCTATCTCGCAACACTCACAAGAGAAGAAACTCTCTTACCCAACTCTTCCTTACTATCTGAAAAGCAAAGTCAATGTTTTCCTCATTATTTTCCATTTGCTGCATACCTCTCCCCCACTGTGACTGCTATTTGACCTGTTGTCCGCTCAGAGACCCTGAGGGAAAGAGAGAGGGAAGTTTGTGTGTATGTGTATGAGAGGAGTAAGATGACGAGAGTCTCAGCTATGTTCTGACTTGTTTATATTCATTAGAAAGAAATCAACAGCACTTAGTGTGTAAGACAACCTCTGAAGATAGGGAACATCTTTTCTGCAGTGCAGGAAAAGAGCAGATTCATCTAAGGGACAGGATTTGGGGATGAGTGGGGAGTTAATTTCAATATGTGTACTAGTTTTTGCCTCACTTTTGCATTAGGATGTCATCAATGAATAGAATCTCAGCATAAAGGTTTAATTTAAGGGGGACACTGCGGGGGGTGCCCTCTTTCACCAATTCTGTTTGCTCTTGCATCTACAAGCCTGGCACGCCTGACTGTGATTAATGAGAAACTAGAAAGGATTAGAGTGCATAAGGGGAGGTATGTATAATCATCCCTTCCCCTCCCAAGCGTCAATATGGTACCTTCAGTATTCCTGGCAGATCCTGGAAGGGTTCTCCCCTCATTGCACTTGTGTTTTCAATGAACTGTGTTTCTTCTCAAAAAATTGACAAAAAATAAAGCTGAAAGCATCTATTAAAATCACAGAGATCAAAGTTTCTTTTCATCCTCTCCAGAGAGCCTCGGAAATCTAGGAATTCAAAACAAAACTCCATTGTAAGAAACCTTTTCAAAGCTGGCACAGTGCTACAGCTTATATGTTCTGCACTCAGAAGGAAAGCACTGACCCAGATAGGAAAGCTCCTCAAAATACCCATGCAGGCAGAGGGGCTTGCATCAACGGCACTTTTGGCAATATCTGCCTCGTGAACTGCTCAAGAGATGTATCTACTGATTTGCAGTGAGGTTCAGACCTTCAGATTTAATATTCACATCATTGCACCTAAGTAGTTGGTCTCCATTCTACATGGCAGAACCATAGGAATATCTCAAATACAGCTCACAGCTTTTCTGCTGTAACTCAGATCTCTTTTAGGAAATGATACATTTCTGCATATGGGTTTTTCCTCTTCTGCTTTTGACAAACATTTAGGTAGTCAGACAGTTACAACTTTTGAGGTAGGGAAACACTACAAATATCTGCTTTGCAGGTCAGGGTGCACCTTGAAATTATGCAGCTTGCCCCAGGTCACACAGATCATCTATGGAAAAGCTCGAAATTCAAGTCAGGAGCCCTAAATTCACTCCTTTCCTTTAACCATGTGGCCTTCCTTCAGGCGCTTCACTCAGGCATTCTCCAGTTAGGCTTGCTACTTTCCTATATTGCAATTATATTAATTCCTCTTTTAGTAGTGTTCCAAAATGTTTCGACTACATTGCTATGCCTAGTGCTGCACACTGCATCTGGCATAGGAATGCAGTGTTGCTCTTACTAGGCTGTCAAAGAGAATATATCATTACAAAAATAAATAATGTCTAGCTGCTTCTGGCATTTCAGTCCAAGCAGTATTTATCACTTTTGGCTGATCAGTGCCTGATTCAATGCCCCTAAAAAACAATGGGTATATTCCCAATTGAATTCAACGTGCATTTAATCAGGTCTTTGCTAACTGTGCTTCCAAACTTCACATTTCATGAGCACTACAGTACTGTCTATTCTATTTTTAGAGCATTATTCCACTTACTTCAGTGTGCAGATTGATACAAAGGATTTTCCTCTGCATGGATTATGTCAGTGAATGTATGTTTGTACAAGCAGGCTCTAGTTTTAGTTCTAGATTTAGTTCATCCCCAATGTGATGCTGCCTACATGCGTGGCAATCTGGGATTAATGCTAAAAATATATATATATTTTATCATAAATGAACAAAAATATTCAGACAGACAATTAAATTTCATATATGAGTTCAGTGACAGAAAGAATCTTCCACTGTTCAAACTGCCTGCTCTTCTGACTGACCATTCCTCTCCTGCCTTCACAGGTGAAGTGAGACAGCTTTCCCGGGCCCAGCACAGTCCTTCCAGACAGAAGTCCTGGGTGGCCTTTAACAAAGAAAACATTGCTTCACAGTTAGCTCCTTCCCTGATGTGAGCTGGGAACAGTTTCATCAATGGATATGAAGTGAAAGAAGGAAAGGAAGCTTCCATTAAATGTCCGCAACTTTTAGTTCTTCAAAGTATTTTTAAGTTCCCCATTCAAAAAGCTGAAATGAAACCAGTAGCAGTTGGTAACTGCAGTTCCTCTGAAGAGAGGGGATAAAGTATGGGGTGTGATGTGCTGCCTCTCAGCTGAGACAGCCTACAGACACTTTAGAAACAAAAATTACATCTTAAAACTATGAGTAGATTTAACAATTGAACTCTAAAGAATTAAACATATAAACATTTCACACTCTTTGTTTTTCTTTCCAAGGGTCCATAGTCTAGTCGTTCAATCCTGTGCAAAGGTCATGTTACTATGGATATGACCTGCAAGAAATGTGTTGCCTCAGAGCAGTGCAAGTCACATGAACAGGCTAAAAGCCAAGACTGCTGATTCACAGTCTTGTCAGGATTTTCATGCTTGTGTTGGTTTCATTGCAGAATAGTCCTTGCACCATCAAGTCTATGTTCGTCCTTTGAAAGTGTTCATGCAGGTATAGCTCCCAGAAAACTTGTGGATTTCTTCAAGTGCTGCCTGAGGGAGAATGCTGCAGGAGAAGCAGAAAGAAAATAAGCAGACCAGACAAACCTCTTGGTCTATTCTAATAAGAGGATGTATAAATATGCATTTATGTACACACATACATAAGTACACATATTCTTAAAAATCAGATAACAAGAGCACACAGACCAAACGTGTCAGTATCCTGCTGTGAGTAGGCCGAAAAGGAGAAAGTTATATCAAGTAATTCTTTCTCTATAGAAATATTTATCCAAAAAGGTCATAAAAACTGTAACTTGGAAGATACCATCATGTTTTACTCCTCCCAAATATTGTGCAGAATCTCGCACTCTGACATACACAAATTTAAACTGAGTTCTCTAGTTAACTTGCCATCTATTTGGTTAGGCATGTGGACTCCATATCATAAGGTATGGATATAGATATAATTTCCTGACAGCTACTGTAATGGAAAATAAATTATTAATTCTTACAATAAAGGAGAAGGAGAACAGCCCTTTTTCAGTCTGCAGAATTTCTGGGAACTTTTGAGAGTATCCCAAATTTTACATTCAGAGCAAAGCATTTATTGTGAATTATTTTTTTCTTGTTTGAAATGCAATATTGCAGTTATTTTCCACAGAAATCTCATGGCCGTGTTTCAGTTCCTGACTGAAGTAGGTTTTCCAAAGGCTTTAGTGCAAACTCTCATGGAAACGCGATTTTGAATGTCCTTTCTCTTTAGTTGTTTCAGGATATGAAGTTATGACTTTCTTTCCTTAGGGACTTTAAAATTCCTGTCCTAATCATACACAAAAATATTTTTTTAATAGTTTCATTGCTTTAACACAAGCAATGCTCTCTGAATACAGCTGTGATGTACATACCTTATTGTACAGAAATCCCTTACAATATAAAGCCTAGAGTCCAAAGAGTGGCTTACTAAATCAAAATCAGCTACACGCATATGTTAATTGTTAAGAAATTTCCGAGATACAAATACCAGTTCAGAACTCAGGAATCCAAATTTTGGGAGTGAAACTGTTTCATAAAGGGGTTATATCCAGGGAAAACATCTACAAAGGGAATCTCAGAAAGTTTTCTCCCTTTTGCTTCCATGACTGTCTTTCATGGGAAGGGATGAACCAATCTGATCCTGGATATGGGGTTACAGTCAAACTGAGGTTTGCCTTGATGGACAGACACAGAGGACTGTAAGCCAATCTTGCCTAACTGGCTAGGCTATTGCTGGGCAAAGGAAATATTTACCTTTTTAGGATAACAAGAACATGCATTGTCCATGGAAGGAGCAGGAAGGCTTGATTCATCTGAACAGCTTCTACTGTCCTCCTAGCCACTGTCTCTGGCTTGAGAGGAGGAAAAAGATTAGGGAACCTGAAAAAATAAAGCAAAAAATAAAATAATTATTTGTTACCTGAACTCCTCCTTTAAGATATCACTGTCCAAGTCCTGTTACTCACTGAGCTATCACTGGTTACTGGCATTCAAACATGCCCCAAAGCAGGCTGGAAGAAGCAGAAAGTTCCAGTTCCAGCCAGAAAGCTGGAAAGCAGAAAGCCCAGTTCCAACCAGTACTACTGGGTTAGCTAAACGGTTAAGAATGTACATGTTGGTGCCTTTAGGGAGAAGTGGCAGAGTGTATTCAGAACCTTGATTCAGGGATTTTCTTAAACTGTATGCAAACCAGTACCAAAATGCTGTCTTTTCAGTGTTGGTGTTTTCTTCCTCTCTGTTGCTCTTTGCTTGATTCAAATTCTTGACAGGTGAAAGACAAATATTTTCCCCCATTGCTTTTAATACCAATCATAAGGCTTTTCCCAGCTCCAGCAATAGCTTGACACTGCATATTTTCTTGACTAAGAGAGCACAGACTATATTAATAGGTTATTTTGTCCATTGTAAAAGATTAATTTGGTCAGCTGTTAAGTCTTTGCATCTAGCTTGTTCTCTTAGATAGAGGTAAAAAGGAGGTACTGATAGCCTTACTTCAGTAAGTGGCTGTCATTCCTTTCAGTGGGAAAGAATTAAGTATTTCAACGAATAAGGAAGGAATTTGTACTGTTCATTCTCCAGTAATTTTTAGACTGCTCCTTTTGAATGACCTCAATTTTCAGATTACCTCCCCTCCTCTGGTGGCTGCATATGGCTCAAATACACTTAGGGAAAAACAGATTTCAGTTTTCTCTGTAGAAGCAAATGTCTCGCTCAGTACAGGCAGGCTGCATGAATATGCTAGCAAACTGAGGGAACCAGTCTGATGAGTCCCAGGTGGCCTAGAGTGACCCTCTGTTCCCAGGCAGCCAAATGAGACATCAAATTCTCTTAACTAAATGAGGCATTAATTAGGAGTGTATTCTGATGATTCATTTAAAATGAGATGCTTTATTCTAGTTCCCCTGGACTGACCTGATTCTCATGCCCTGAAACATCTCTGTGCTCGTGTGGAAGGGCAGGACTGTTGTGGCATTCACTCCAGGACAGTCCAGCAGCCCCAACGTCAGGCTCTCCATAAAGGCAAAGGATGAGGCTTTGGAGGTGCAGTAGTCAATGGCACCAGGGATGGCTGACAAGGCCAGGACAGAGTTCAGGCAAACAATGTGTCCATTCTGCAACTCCAGCATCCTTGGCAGGAATGCTTTGGTAGTCTGAAGAACAACAGAGAGGGCGGGGGAAAAAAAAAAAAAGGTTTGCTCAACAGAGGTACAACAAAAACTACAGTTACTGAAAAAACCAAGGTGACCCAGAGACAATAAGCCAAACTGTGTTGTTCATTATGCTAGGAAAGGAGTAGGAGAGTACTTTGTTGCTTTGTCATTTTCTACAAGATTCTAAACAGGAAAGACAAAATCTTTCCTACCATGTAAGTAAGCAGTACCCACAGAAAAAGGCCACGAATAGAATGCTTTGTGCGTTTAAGAACTTCTTGTAGAGGATGAAGTCTTCAACAAAGTGATGAAATCACAAGAAGCTCTTTTTTAATTATCTAATTCAAAACGGAATGAGTTTCACACTACTTTCCTTCCCTGAACAATGTAGTCTCATGCTCCTCTGATGTTGCATATACATCTCTGTACAGAAAACTATCCTTTGTGAGCTCAGGCTTTCTCAAAAGAAACCAAATGTTTTACTGGAAATCACAGAATGGGGATACAAGAGCATCAAATACTGTGTTACTACTGGAAAATTAAATTTTTTTAGACTTCTTTCCTCTGGCCTTTGTCCCTCACATTGTTTTTTCTGTCTCCTTTTCATGTCAGACTGATTTTACCGAGCATCATTTAGAAAGACCTAGTAGCAGCCAAGTGTTTACTGGCTGTAATCTGTCACTCTCATTCCCAATTCTGAACACATGTGACACAAGAGCTTGTCTTACCCAGAACTGTCCCAGGGTGTTTATATGTTGTGATTTGAGCAGTGCATCATCATCGCTGTCCATCAGACTCTTACCATGGACCACAGCAGCATTGTTCACCAGGATAGTGATATCCCCCACCTGCAAAAAAAGCAAATTACTTGTTAAAACTAATATCTCTCCTCATGAATCAGCAGTCACCGTTATATCTGAATATCTGTTATTGCTTAAATACATTCTTATTTTCATAGCTTTTGACATTCTTGCCTATAGGCCTTGTAATCCTTCTGGATCACTTAAAACAGGTAGCTAGACTTTGTACAACATAATATGGATGGTCACCCTTCTCTTTTCCCAATTTGCCAATATATTTTTTTCCTCATCAAATATAAGTCATTACTCAATCTTGCCCACAGTGTTTCCACAGACACTAACCTTTTCCAGCACAGCTTTGGCTTGCCGATAGACCTCCTCTCGATTTCCTACATCACAAATAAAATAATGGCATTCCGTCCCCATCATCCTGATTTCCTCTGTGGTCTCCTTCAGGCATTTCTCAGTTCGACCCCACAGGATGATCTGCAGCAAGAAACTTTTGTTAGAGTCA
>VZTQ01012416.1:5545-22685 GCA_013400755.1 Pelecanoides urinatrix | reverse complement strand
GGGCGGGTGTGAAGCCCCTGGTTGAAACTTAGTGGGTTTGTCAGCCTGAGGAGGGGGGAGCGGGGACGGAGGAGCAGCGTTGGGGGACACCCCCTTGGGAGGGCGCTCGGCTGGAGGGGGGAGAGGCGGAGGAGGAGGGAAAGTGAGGGAGGGTTTGCTGGAAGCAGGAGGCGGTGGAGGGGGGGCGGGTAGGCTGGGCCGCCCNGAGGAGGGAAAGTGAGGGAGGGTTTGCTGGAAGCAGGAGGCGGTGGAGGGGGGGCGGGTAGGCTGGGCCGCCCGGGGCCGGCTCCGGCTCCGGCTCGGAAGGTGCTGGGCGGCTCCGGAGGTACAGCTGCCCTTGGGCCTTCGGCTGGGGGCGAGGGGTTACTGCTCGCCTTTGCAGCGCTGCTGTTCGGTGGGGCGGAGGGCTTGGGTGCCGCTGCTCGGACTCCAGGAAGCTGCCCAGGCCTCCCAGCTGAAAAACAGGTATCGCACGTTATACATGAGGATTTCGTTCCCACTCATCAGCGAAAACAGTGCAAAGAGCAAGGTCTTCATCCTCCCCTCCCCAGTGGTTACCCTGCATGATTAAACTAATTCTACCAAAACATCTCATATCCAACAGGTTGCCCCTGGTGTAACGGGGCTCGGGAGGTGACGTATTCCAGTGGGCATCAGGGACTCTGCTTAGTTATATGACGACCTGCTGAGAGGCCCTGCTCCCCTCCCTGTTCCTCAGTTTCTGCAAAATGAGATAGTTTAAGGAGAAGGTGCTTTTCTGCAGCAGCCCGGGGTCCTTCTTATCAGCCTTATCTGCCCAGCACAGCCCGCTGAACATGGAGGAGCCGCCTGCTTGGAGGAATCGAGAGTCCTAGTGAAAAGGCCTCAGAGATCACAAGTAGATTGACACACATCAACCTGCATCCTTGAAGTTAAGTACTTGCTTAAGATTAAAGAATTTACACAAACATTCAATAAACCTCAATCCTATGGATAAAAGCCAAGTTCTTAAAAGTACTGCCTCAAAGGCTTTCTGGAAGGCACAGGTGCAAATGTTTCCTTTTCAACAGCAAATGCCCAAAGACTCTTGACCTTACAAAATTTATTTTCCTGAGTAAATGTCAAGGATTTCACGAAGCAAGATGTCAAAAAAGGCATCTCATTCTATATTCACATAGTCTGATAGGCATGGTCATAGTTTTAAGAACAACTCAAAATAGCTGCTGCAGCTGAAACTATGTGAGGAAGCCCAGTCACAAGCAGTGCTGTGCATCTTGGAGTGGTGGCAGAAAGAAAAAAAACAAACCTTGCAGGTAGAGCCAAGTTTGGTCTTTCCCTGCAAATGCCTACTTTGCTCTGTGCTGCCTGAGCAGGCACCAGCTGCCCAACAGTGCCATTGCTGTGACTCTAAAAGTCACCCCTCATTGATGCTGGCACTTCCTGAGGCAAAAGCAGCAGTAGGGCTCCCACACGTGCCTTCCTCCTGTCTGTGTAGATCAACGATAATCTTCTTTTTCAGGTCAATAAATTACTTTGCTGGATCAAAGCTGTACTTTGTAAAATCCGGAGGGCAAAAATCTTAAATATGAATCTTTACAATAACACACAAGCCTGTAATACCATAGAAATACACAGTAGTGGAGGGAAGGAAATATGAATTCTTTGCCATTTGTGCTGAAGTTGGTAAGCTCAGATTTCAATACTCTATTCAAAGCACAATTAAAAGTTTTCATTAAAGTAATTTAAAACGTCTCCATTAAAACTCTATACAATCTATTCAATCTCTTTCCTATCCAGTGTAGAGATAGCTTATTATTTACATTTTAAGGAATAAAGCACCTGAGATCTAGAAAGATGATTTCAAACACATTATTAATTGAGCCCTCCATGGTCACACAATGAACTAAGGGTTCAGAAAAAAACAATAAAGCAATCAGTAAAGCTAACCCCAAAGTACTTTTATCACAGTTCCCCCCAGCTATTCTTTCATACAAATGAAGCCCTTACCCGACATGTCTCTCTGGCCTGCTGGTCTGAGAACAGGAAAGCCACCAGCAAATAAGCCTCCCAGAGGCTGCTGAGAGCTGCCTTTATTAATGGCTGGATTAACTCCATCTCTGTTAGTTCCTTTGGGTTCTGTTAAAAAGAACCAAAAACCCAGGGTATAACAGAAAGTAATTTCATCCTGCCCTCAGACTGCTAAGATGTGGCACCAACAAGCATAGCCAAGACCAGACTTTTCCCTCTTTAAGCAGGCTCAGCAAGGAAAGTTACTGTTAATACAGTAAACTACCATTACTGTCTGACCCATATCTTGGAGCACAGCACCCTCTGGTGCTTTTTAATCTCACATCAATAATGACACCAACAGGAAGTTGTGTTAGAGAACATTAAGGTTATGCTTCCAGAATTTTTTGGCATTTTTTGGGTTTTTTTATCTCATAAAGAACAATTCTTCTGCCAGAGCCAACAATTCCCACTTAAACAACTATTTTATTGAGCAATTCTCAAGGATTTCATTATTCCTGATTTTTTTTGGACAAGGAATGCCTGTTAAAGTGATATCCAATTATGGACTTATTATTAAGCGTTAGTAGTTGTTGATCTCAGAGCAGGATGCAAGTTTAGAAAACTAAACTCTCCCGGCTTTGTGTCTTAAAGCCATGTGAAGTTGCAGACCTTTGCTGAACTTCAAATGTGCCCTTCAATTTGAAAACTGTCCAGCTGACCTCCACAACTGAGGCTTCAGCAAAGCTCACCCAGGGACCTTACTCAGGAGCACATACTCACTTTCAATCTGTGGTGCGCTGCGATCGTTGATTTGAGTCACTTTTCTTAAGCGAGTTCCCTGCTGGATATCAGCTAGCAGCGCGTTGCGTGCTTTTTGGTCTTCCTTTCGCAGTTTTGGTACCTCTGAACTTGCCTGTTGGCAGTAAGAACATTAGATGGGAGGTACAGACAAAAATGCATGCTTAGAAAGGACACATAAGCAAACATGGGATAGAAGGTTTGAAATAAACCATCCTTGGCAGCTGTCATTTCAAAGCCTGTGAGTCATATCAACAAAACAGCATTCAGTTGTATAGGAGGCAGGAAAGCTGGAAGTTTAACACAAATCTAATGCTAGCTGTGCTAATACTGTTGAAAGGAAATTAGGGGGCATGCTTAAATGAAATGTGACCTCTTGCTTGGCCATTTATGGTCTCTGCCCCACAACTCCAGCTCTGACTGCCACTCTCTTTAGCTCTTTTCATGCTATTTATAATGCTTTACAACAAAGATTTTATGTGCCACCTTAGAATAAACATCTTTTCTGTTTTATCCACTTTGCTTTAGGAAAAAAGACAGATAAATGCATACTGCACTTATATTTGAATATGATCATTAACTAATTTAGACTGCCTCTCTGTATTGAAGATTTACACCAGTTCAAGGAGGCTGTCTTTAGAACAATACAATATGTTAGTAACTTTTCTAGCCTAACCATGGTCGGTAAATGTAAAGTCAGGTTGTAGTTTAAAGTTTTGTAATAAAACAAAAAAATATTTTTATTCTTTATTTTTATTTCATCAAGTTTACTGTTATTTAAAAAAAAAAATCAAATCTTTAAAAACTTTGGACATTTCACTTTCCTGAAGCAGACATAAGCCAGCAAAGCTGTTATTTCTAAACCTATCATGTGGTTAACAGCGTGGTCTAACAGAGGGGAATCTTCATGTCAGACAAGCAATGTTTCCACATCTACTGCAAATTCCTGTAGGTTAGCTAACTTCCTAAAGAGAACGAATACCAGAAATGTTAATGCCCTTAATTTTAGCATCATAGTCATAATAAAATAGAACAATACTTTCACACTTTAAAACAAAAGAACCCAACTTGGTCATAGCATTCTGAAAGCAAACCAGATGCTTGAAAATACTTAACCAGCTGTTGGATTAATAAAATGTCTAACTTGCGAATCCTAAATGAAGAATTATACCGGTACAATATTACTTGTGGTTATTTCTGTACTTGCTAAAAAAAAAAAAAAAAAAAAAAAGGCAAGCTAGATTTGCAGAGCCCCTCTAGATGGCACTCCAGATCGCTGCTAATGCCAGCTGCGTTCCTGACACCTGATGTAAAAACTCGAAATTATAATCTTGTGACCGATACTGTAACCATATATTATTTAAAAATATTAGAAAAAAATACACTTTGTTACATGGTTTCCTAAGTTGAAACAGTGCTGCCTGGCCTTGTGCTTTCAGGACAGCGAGTCCCACTGCCCATTAAGACAACCCGTAAAAGCTGCCCGTGTAAGCAGCGTCAGACCACGTACCAGCCAGGAACTATTTCCACTCACATTTTCTGTAAGTTGACAATACTTACTGTGAAAAATGGAAATACCATAACTGGAACAAGGGTGACTCCCCTTCTCACAAAAGCTTTTTACCAGTATCTTGAACTTCACGCCTCTCTACTCCCACTAATGACTTTGCTGTAGCAGGACAACCAGGATCTAAAGGGATCTGATCAAGACCTATGTTTAAAATTAGATCCAGCAGCTGTGTTTTCGTTTCTGGGTTCAAGTGTCTGTATATTATGCCAGCTGTCCACTTCATCTCCCTGATCTACTTCTCTGAGCAGGTAAGCTATTGGGATATAAAGTCACGTCATCCAAATAGCTATTAGGCTAAAATACCCTACTTGTGGCAACTTATATTTGTGAGTGACCCATGACTTGATGTCACTTTAACATGGCTAAGATTATTAATTCATTCACAATTTGTAGCATAAAAAACCAGGAACGCTATTCTGCAGGCCTACAATGCAGTGTAACAAGCTGCCTTTCTCTTACGATAGATGCCCTTCCTTCAAGCACAACTCCACCCCACGCCCCAGCTGTTTCTTCTTCCTCCTCGTGTATGTAAGAGATACAATCTTCCATCCCAGCCTGGTGGACTCGGGTGATTGATTGGCTGCTGAGTAGCTTGATAGGGATTCTCTTTTTCCATTACAAAGTCAAGGTGGTCTGGGGTGTAATGTTGCCTGGTTGCAAAGCGGCCAGAGCTCCTTTGGATTTCTGGTTTGCTGCCTGCGCTCCCAAGGCTGGTGACAATTCTTGTCAAGAATCATTTCACCAGGTAAGTATCTCACCACTCATTTACTGGTGTCCTGCATTTGGAATTTTGTGGGTTTATCATATTGCTTTTTGATACACAATCAGAAAGGAACCTTCCTTTGATTAAGAAATTAATCTTGGATTCACACTCATGCTATACCTGCAATACATAGTACAACAGGTATTAAACGTATAAGTTGTGTATCAAGAAAAAAATAAAGACAGGAACTCTTATGGGTGTCAAATATGCAATCCTGATCATGTGAAATATGAGCATTTAAACAGGAAGACTAATACATTTTGAGTCACTGAGAAAAAACAGCTGCAACAAAGAATGTAATTCTTAGGCTGCTTTCTACCACCCCATCTGCATGGCAGCCTCATTTATTTACAAAAGGAGAAACATCTCAATCTTTCAATGAAAATCAGAAGGGAAGCAGAGAAGAATGTGAAGATCGTTTGTTTTATCAGATGCCAGAGCTGCTTCAGGTAACACAGAGTGAAATTAAATTCCATACTTTAGTTACCTGAATTGGTAATGGAACGGTGGGTTGTCATTACCTTAGTAACCGCTAGGTTATTCTGCTACTATTTCAGACATAAAGCACATTCAATACATACTTGGAAACAGAATGGAACAAACCACACATGTAAAAATCCTGAACATAAGAGATCTACTCCCTTCTCATCTCACCAAACTCCACTACTTTTGTCTTCAGTGTCCTAAATTACACCCTCAGCTATGCCATTCAGTAAGGTATAGGATCAATGTTTGGGCTTCCTGACAGGTCTCCAAAGTACTTGTAAATAAGAAAATACCATTAAATCACAATATTTAGAGTGATGTTCCAGAGTGTAAATCATCAGTGATGGAAATAAACATTTCAAAATTTGCAGGTGATGACTTAGACTGGCAGAGAAATGAATAACGAGGACAGCATGGTTATACATAGAGATGCAAATCACCACAACTTGAGGCCATTTGAAAAGAACAACAAACCAAAACATAGCACTCCTCCACCACTGGGAAAAAATACAGAACTGAAAATTATTGGATGAAAAGTTCTGAAATGAAAGCCTCATCCAGAGTGCCACAAACCTGAACCTGTCAGCGGGCTCCAGCAGTGAGTGTGCATGAGCAAGCGTGCCTGACCCCCTAGCACGCTGCCCTGGCAAGGAGGGATAGCACACTCCCCTGAGGTATTTTTTCCTTTCAGAAAAATAATGTGAGCAAAAATGGAATTACAAGTTCAGTTCTAGTCTCCAGATCTTTAAAATTATGTTGAGAAACTGAAGATGCACAGGAAAGAGCCAACGTGGTATTCAAAAAGCTGGAGGAAACAGTTCAGATTTTAGCAGCCCAGTCTGGACCGTCAGCCCTGAGGCTGGTGGGTGAGGGTGAGGGTGGTCTGCCTGCACAACACACAAACCTTTACAGGGAAATGATGGTGAGGACTCAGGGTCTGTTAATCCAGAAGAGACAGGCATTTGGTGAATTAATGTAAGACACAGCCAGACAAGCTCCGATCAGAAAGCAGCAAGTACAGAAGCAGCCAGAGTGACCATTCCCCACAGCAAAGGGCTGCAGATGGCAGCAGATTATCGATTTCTTGGTTTTCAGATCAAGGCTGGATCCTCTCTGGCAGAAGCACTTTTTGTGAAGCACAAGTCACTGGGCCCCACACAGAGCTACTTGCTGACATGCAATGTGGGGAGGTAGCCAGTGGTTTGTAACAGTTTCTTCCAGTTTTGGGTTCTGTGAAAGTGAATAATTTTGTTTAGCAGAACAACTCTTTATACTGTATATATGGATCACACAAGGTTCAGCCCTGAATAATCACAGTTTTAACACCCTAAACTGGGTTGTATCAGACAAATTAAGATCAGAGAGACTTTTTTAAAGAAAATGGACTGAAATCCATGGCAACGAGCTCCATTTCTGGGTACGTTACTGCTGCGATACCTGCCTCACCTTGGGAAAATCACTTTACATCTTGCAAGATGGATGGGAGCATCGACTTACCCTCCAGGCTCCTATTCAGATACTAAAACGAAGTAAATGCAGAAGGCACCAGGCATTTGAAAAAGTTCATAGTAGTACTAATTACAGGGAAGTACTAATTATTATCTTTCAGATTTTAAAGAGCACCCCTGCACGCAGAAAAGGGGAAATCCTCTGGACTCCAGGCAGGTAGTTCAAGTCAAGTGGATGCATACACTGTCCCATAAATGGGTTATATTTACTCTGATTTTTAAATATGCTCTTTACTGAATTTGCATAATACTTCAGGGTAGTGTAGACCTTCATAAACATGACAGTTGCAGCACAAATGTACCTCCAGTCATCTGGACAATCCAGTAGCCAGGCATTCGCGGACCTTTGTTTTAGAATAAACCCATCAGCTAATTAGGAAAAGAAGATCCAGTACTCCAGCTCTATAATAGGTAGGAACCATAAGTAAGATAATATAAAACACAATTCCATCCAAAGGCACTACATTCTCTTTCATGTCAGAGAACTTATAGTACTAAGTATTTATATTCCTAACATGTAATGAATTGTATCATCACAGTAGATTCCCTTTCCTGGTCACTTTTTACAGGAAACATTGGAAATACAGCTGTGTAGAAAATTTATTTATTTATGTGAGCTAGATAAAAAAAACTAAACCAAAAAATAAGTCAAAATACATTTAGCTTATCCCTATCTATCTATCTGGTGAAACATATACCAATAAAATTAAAAATCAATCCATCAATTTGACATGCAGTATTTTATTATGGGCAGAAAGAGAAGTCTCTCTTTTGCTGACAATTTCATGTATTTCTGTGAATCTGGTGTCAATCACCCTTCTTCTCTCCCATCCCCAATTTTTTCCCCTAGACAAAAAAAGGATTCAATGCAGAGATCAAGCACAGCTATTGGCAGAAAGCATACACAGAAGGTATATTTTAGTAAAAGAAGAGTTTGAGGACACCCCTTAACAAACCCCTGCTTTCTTATTTTTCTCTGCCGTGCTCAGCCAAACCTGCCCAGACATGGGCTGAGGCAAGGGATCTTTACCTATGCAACATGCAACACCTCAGGTTTGGCTTTTAAGGAAGGGGAAAGACGTTGCAGCAAGATAAAGATGAACAGAAAGCACTAAGATAAGGGATGCTTGATCACAGAGACACACATTCATGAAAACAGGAGTTCCTGGGCCAGTCCTGGCCTTATCTGGCATCAAATCTGACATGATTCAGAGACCAAACTTAAACTAAGAAACACAAAAGAAAAAGTCTACAGACACGGCAATAGGCAATTAAAACCAGCATGTAGAACAGCAGTCTGGGCAAAACCAGCAATAGCTGCGTAGGCAATGCAGTCAGTGATGTGAAAGTGCCAAGTCTAGCCAAAGAAACTGTGCATCAACAGTGAGAGACAACTGAAGCGTCTAAACCTTAATTCAAGGACATGCAAAGCATCAAGAAAGAGCCTGAACAACTGGAAATATAACAAAAAAACCCAAATATTATTCCTATATTAACAATAACTGGAATTCTGGTGTAGACAAATATGGATTGTTAGGAAAGAGGACAATAAAGGTGAAGCTAGCTGTGTAACGTTGTACGTGCATCACGCCAAGATGGCTAAGAATATCGAGAGGAAAACACAGCTTGTTTGGGGTTGGTAAATCGTCTGAGGAAGTATGATGAGCGTTCTCACCGCCCATATGGCATAGCAAGGCTCTCCAAGCAGGAGAGCACGGAGGGAGAGATGATGACTGGGTCCCCATCCAGCCATAAATCTCCTGCTCCCTTGAAGGAAAGCCAGGCACAGGGTTGGTGCTCTCAACAGTCTCGAAGGGCACAGACACAGAGTAAGGGGCCGTAAGGGGCAACATCCTGCTAAAACACCCTTCTGGGAACACTGCTGATGAAAAAGAGTGGACTAAGAACAGGAGAGACCTGCTTGTGGGCAACTTACTCCATAACGTCCTCCACTTACCCACAAGCTGCTGACCCCAAGTGTTCCATAAGGAGATCCCTGTAAGCATCAGGACTAATGTATTTAAATTAATTCAACTCTTCAAAGACTGCATCCGTTTCAAAAACAGATCTGACAGAAAAAAAAATATTGGCAGTAACATGCCAGAACATTCAAACAAACTACAATGTAATATTTTTTAATTGAAAGAATGAGGTTGTTTTGGAACAAGGTAGAATATGGAAGATGACCAGAAATCTCAGTATAAGCTAGCCAGTATGTCTTCCTTGACATAGCATAGGATTATAAAAGTCATCTATGCATTTGCAGCCCAACATGAAATCTGAAACACCAGAGGAACTTGTTTTCCCAAGATCAATCCACTATTACTGATTAGAATTATGCCAAGAATTCATGATTTTATATGTGCAGCAGAAGCAGCCTGCCCAGCAGGCAAGAGCATTACTTTTACAAAGAATTCTCAAACCAGCAGCTAAAGTCTCTCCCAGAAATGTGCCGAGAAATGCAATTGCAACAAAAAACAGGAGCTTATTAAAATAATAAAATAAACGCAGTTTCCAGCAAGTCACAAACAGAGGTACAATAGAGAAAAACATTGTCATCCTTCTTGCATTTCCTTTAAATATGCACCAGGTGTGGTTTCATTCATATACTGTCAAATGCAAAATAAAATAATCAAAACAATCCCCACTTCCAGCTTAAGGAAAAATCCAGTAAGTCTTAACAACAAAGCACATGACTTCTTTTATTTTAAGTATTTTAAATGTTCATTTACAAAGAAGCTTGCAAGATCTGGTACGTGCGAGTTTTGATTCATCTATTCACAGTAGAGCACCAATCTCTGATTTAAAGCTTTTTAATTATGGGAAACCTCGCCACAGTGCAAGACTCCACCTGCACAGTCAATCGCAAGATCAGATCCACTTCTTGTGTTTCTGCTGTGTAGCATAGGATGAAACTAATTAATTCTTGGCACTTGGTCTACCTGGGTAAAAACAGCAACCTTTCAGCCTTCTAGCAAGCTGAGCTTCAAATGCTTCCCATGCGAGGAGTCACTCTCCAGCCAACATTTTTTCTGAGGGAACCCACATGAAAGGACCTGCCAAATAGCTTCCTGGCAGCTAATGAAGTCATTGTTTCAAGAGAATGACAGGACCAGCATTTCACGATTCCATCTACACCCAGCTCAATAATGATTAACCGTGATCTCGGTCTCCAGAGACCGAAAGTTCTGCAATCTGAACCTGCTGGGTTGAAAAGGTCATCGAGCAATGTGTGTACTTAGATAGGCTGTGTCTACACCAGCCTCGTTCATCAACTTCTAGCAAGGGAAGTACCGTGCAGAAGTTATTACAGCTCTCTTCCCGGCATTTTAGCCACCGCCTAGTCCAGACATTAGTCCCAAATAATGAGGCGTTTCAGTGTTAGCAGAGACGGTGCCTGCTCTGCACTACCATCTACCTGCTTGAAGTGTACCAATAGACACAATGGCAGGGAACAAAAGATAAAAAAACAGCATAGCAGGAGCTACTCTCTTCTATATCTATATTCCAGTGCTCATTTCAATGAGCACCAGCAATCAACGCCACTGCACCCAATAAAACCCTCTTCATTTTATGTTAGCACCACTCCATCAGACAATGTAAAATCTTGTATACTTAAAGGTTCAATTGCTCCTGCTACAAACAAGCTTATTAATAAGGGTGTATTTAAAGTTTTCCAGTGTGGGTTGCTAAGTTTTTGTACCTGAATGCAA
Source organism: Pelecanoides urinatrix (assembly GCA_013400755.1). NCBI lineage: Eukaryota > Metazoa > Chordata > Aves > Procellariiformes > Procellariidae > Pelecanoides > Pelecanoides urinatrix. The sequence continues at coordinate 11,858 of VZTQ01012416.1, read as the reverse complement.
AAATGCAACAGAATCAATATGATGATTTATACTTGCTGGGCCATTAGCTTTTCTGTGGGTATTTAACTTACTGACACCCACATTTTAAACATAAATTCTGGCTGTTCTTTCATTAAAAGAAAATACGCAGTAATAGAAGCCACCAAAATGCAGGCAGTATAAAATCAAAACTACTCTGAAATTGTTTCCCAGCAGTTCACAAAGATCACAAGTCAGATATCAAAAATACCCTGAGACTGGCTTCAAAAAATAATTTTGAACTTCACCTTCTGATTTCTAAATTTTTGGGATTCAAATTCCCAAGATTTCTTCTTCATCAATTAAAACAGAAGTGAAAATTCTTACATAAACAAGAAAACCTGAGGCTCTGGCATTGCAATGAAAACGTCAAACAGCATAAGGCTGAAAATACTGCTGTGGGAGCTGGTGACACTACCGCTATTTATTCTGTCTACCATAGCAGGTCCCCAGAACGACAAGGGCTATTATGAGCAGTGATAACAAAATATTCAACATGTGACAACCTACATGTACCACAGTTTAATCTCACTCTGTTCGAAGAACGCTAGGATATTTGTCCTACCCAGTTACCTGTGTAGAAGCTACTGATCGCTCTGAAATGCCTTTTAGCATCCATGCAAAATTATGGTCAGCCCAAGATGGGAAAATAGTGAGAAACTAACATTTCTTGCAATGCCACCTTACAGCCACGCAGAGAAGTCCAACTCAAGTATCACCATAATTCTAGGTTCTCTGTTAATTAAAAGGCTACAAGTGTATTGACAGATTTTAATATGAATTTAGTATGTAGCCACTACATACTACAGATGGGGTACTGATTTTTCAGGGCAATATTACATTGTGATTAGAATGGTAAATTAACCTAATAGGTCTCTGCAGCTAGGTGGTTTCTAGTACCCGGGCTTGATCATTTACAGTTGGTTCCTCTGCGACACGCTGCAATTTCCATACTTTTATATGGAAAGTTATACAGATGAAAAACAGACAGCAAGAATAAGAAAAATGAATTTAAATGCTTTCCATTCCATTCAGACATGTACAACACACGACATTATGAGGAAACCTGCAAAACAGAACTCACCACTTAAATACATTAAAAGTGGTGACCTAAGAGATCTCAAGTAAATCATTCAAGAAGATGAGCGCATATGAATATATGCAGTACATGCCCCTGTACCTGTCCAAATTAAACACATGGACAACGCCAACCTAGTATTTATGGGTTTTTTACATCTTCCCCCCCTTTCATAGCTCCCACTTACCCTTTCTGTATTTGTTGACTACAAACGTAGAAGGCTACAGCAGCAAGAGTTCGAGATGCCATAGCTATGAAATGCCACATTTTCCATTATCTGAAAATTAAGTCAAATAAACCACACAAAGACACAGCATTTTTTCTACATAATTGCCCCTCACTTCTTTATGAAAGCAGACTGGTGTGAGATGTGATACATTATTAAACCACTATAAATCAGTTCCTTTATTTTGGCTGGAACAAAGCATTCTGAAAAACTTCAGCTGCACCTTGCGAAGCCCTTAGCACAGCCTGTATGATGGCCAGTCATCAGCAAGATTCCCAAGCCTGCACTCTCTCTCACTCAGGTATGTTTTATCTAGCAGCAATAAATATTATGATTTAGTATCTGCTGACCTAGAGACTTCATGAAAAAGTACTAAATACCATCTTACTCACAGCTGACATAAAATTTTAATAAACACATTCCTACATATTTTGTAATTGGCGCTACGCGTGATTCTGTTCTTTCAGTGTTACACCTGCATGTCTAGGGGTCTGAATGAAAACTTGAGAAACTACCTTAATTTTTACAATAAATAATTAGCAAGCACGCACACACATTTATGCATACACACACTTACAGGTGCACATTCTCTCATATTGTATTTGGTTAGACCAAATCAAAATACCATAAATCATCATTATCTTCAGCCAAGCTGTTTTATATACGTTGTTTTTTCTCTTTCCAAAGAACAGCAGTGCTAAATGTCATAGGAGCAAACCCAACTCCCACACAACTTCAGAGAAGCACTGTAGCTCTCTGAATTTCTTGGGAAGGTTGAAGGAAACAGCTCAACAAGGTTTGCACTCTGACAACTGCATGAAGGAGGGAAAAAAACCATCCCCCCAAGGAAAACTATCAGCTGATGTTTTTCTTAACCTTGGATATCCTACCTCTGTGTAAATTACGCATTTATCACAGTGTTATACCATAAGGAATTGCTTTTCTGAGTTTTTTATTACAAGAGTAGAAAATAAGGTCAGAATAACAAACTTGGTAAACACTGACATATGTTTATCTACAACAGGAATTGTATTTCTTTTCTTTTTTTTAAAAAACTAAGTAAGAGTGGGGTAATCATTGAGATTAATCTACATGCCAGTCTAGAATTCAGCATTACTTCAAGTTTCACATTTCTCTCACCAAAGTAAGCATATTCCTTTCTTCTCCTGCTCTCCTAGTTTTCAGTATGCCAATAAGGCAAATAAACTCCTGGTTCTACTTTACAGGCTTTAATCATCTGATTAATGTTGTAATTTTGGGGGTTAATTTCTATGCTAAGACTTTAATAATAACAATTCTAAAGAGAATAGAAGTATTTTCTTAAACTCCACAAACATATGAGTCATTAAACAAACATCTTCTCTGAATAAGGCACAACCCAGCAGGGCTGCCACACATACACACTTCCTTCAATATTAATATTTTAATAGGTGATGACTGATCATAACATTAGGAATCCAAATGTACGGACAAAGGCAGCACAGCAGTAAGCAGCCTCCACTGCACGTAAAAAGTGAACATCGTTTATCAACGCAAAATTCTCTCTTGATCCTCTCTCGGGAGATTAAGCAGAGAAAATTTTCAATCCATCTCAGTGGTGGTATCTACTTCTGGAAATACGACAACCAAAACTAACCAGAATGCCTCATATGCCAAACTAAAAAGCAAAAGGGATAAAAGAAGTAGAGTGGGAACAAAAAGAAGTTTTTCAGAAGCAGAAAGCTTTAAACAACAACAAAATGAAACAAAAAACTATGAAAAACCCACCCTATGTGATGCACATATGCCTATAAAATTGGAAGAGCTTTAGGACAGACATCCCGATGCCTCCTTGCTAAGTTTCCTTTATTAGAGTGGAGGGGAAAAGGGAAAGAGAAAAGATCTGAATTCTGTAAGCCAGTGCCAGAAAATGTGTTGGGACAGAGTTTTATTCTGAGCATTTGAAGACATGCTCAATTAATCCAATTAGCTATACTTACATTTTGACTCAGCGACCTACATCTGCTATTGCAGATACCCTACCATTCCCTCCTGAAAAATCCACTTAGTTTTCTTTTAAGTATGCTGTAACAGGCAGTAGCTTTTCAGCTGTGGGGCACAGGTGGCTCCTGGCATGTCTTAAATACCATCTCCAAATCACTTTTGTATTGCCTTCCAACAACTTTTGTGAGCAGAATTCGGTACGAGTACTTACAGAATATCTGCAAGTTCAAAATCTTTGAAACAGTAGAAAATAACCTAACTTTCTTCTGCCTTAAGAGGGAGTTAACAGTACAAAAAAAGTCAAGTGCCAACAGTGCTTAGGATTTCACTGAAGTAAGGCTGCAAAATCATTTGGGACCATGGCTCATAATATTCACTAAGAAAATGTGCAGAAAAAAAAGGTAGTGACTATTTCTGCTAAAAATCTCTTATGAAAGGAAGAGGAAAGTACAACTATTATCCATATAATCAGAAAAGCAAGACAAGTCTATGGTACCCATGCATTAGTATCATGCAGAAAAACAGGATTCTAAAACCTCAACCTACACAGAGACATTTCTCTTTCAACCTAGATCAAGTAAGTTAAACCAGTGGATTGCCGCATATCAATACCACAATTAAAACCTAACTTTTATTTGCTAACATGTAAATGTTACTCTGGTTTAATTCTATCAGTATAATAAAAAACACAGCGCTGTTTACTTTGGAACGTTTCCAGGTGTTGGCCAAATAAAACTTAGTTGTTTTGAAGGTTTTCCTTAAACCTATGTGCCTGGTAGAATTTTTCTTCTTCCATCCTCCAACTGTAGATTTAGCAGCTGTAACAACAGCTGGGCAGTTTAGCAGCTGTAAAAGACAGATGCCAAATTCTAGAAAATAGCTTCCTAGAAAATAGGTCTGTAGCAAGTTTTCATGGATTCCCCAATTATAAGATTTTACTCTGCAACTTGGCACCGACTGGAGAGCTGACTCTCTCTCACACTGCGCTTTTGCTAAACTCACCAGGCAGACTACAAATCCTCTCAAAGTCAGCCCTCCCTGATTCAGTTTTGACAGAGAAAAATCCTTTTGCTGTTACAGAAGAAACAATGTTCTGTCACATTATTTTACTACTTCTTTATGTTGGTTCATGTGCTTTTTTTAGTGTCAACACTTGGAAAGCTTTAATATCAGACATTAATCAGAAATACGTTTAGTTTGTATCATATCACCAAGATAAAACTGACCCTAAATTCTGTATGTCTTACGTGCAGAAGATCACATTTGAAATAGAATGATCTAACTAAGATATGGAAATACAGTATAAGCCTTCTTGTATCAAAACCCTATCATAGTAGTGGTTTTAAGCATCAGAAAAGGAGGGGAAACAAAAAACCAACCTTGTTCATGCTGGTCCTTAAGGGTCCTCTTAGCTTTCTCAAGTCTTTTACAATTGGCATATGTTAGAGGTGTCTAAAAATGTCTCTAGATACTTACTGAGCTAAATTTATTAGGATAACACTTGCAGCTTCTGTTGACTTTAATTGCAGTAGTTGTGGGCATTAAGTTGTTCACAAAATTCAGCCCACAAATTTCAGTATCTAACTATTGGTTGCATATCAACCCAGAAGAGCTGCTAATTGAAAACACTACTCATGGTGCCTAAAGTTAAAACAATGATAAAAGGAATCAGGCACTGCTTATTTCATGTGCCGTCTTTATCTTCCTCCTCTTCATCTCCACAATTCGAGAGCTTTACAAAATGGTTCAGGCTGCAAAGTAGCAGAGAGAAACATGCAAGGAAACCTCTTCCTGGAAGAAGATAATATAAGAACATTATCAAACAAAATCAGCAGACATTCATGCAAACAAAACAGAGATGGCAGAGAATACACGGGAGAAAGTAAGTTCTTTTAAAAAAAATACAAAATTCGAAGTACATTTGAAGTACCACGTACTGTTTTGCTACAGGGACTAACATACACTGCAAATAAGTACAGCAGTGACAGAAAAATACATGAAAAAAATCAATAGAGATTTTATGTCTTGAACACAACCATGCCAGGTTTCACTATTTCAAAAACAGTCTAAGAATTTCAGTGCAGAAACAGGCTAAGAACAAATGATTGCAGAATAGAAGGAACGACTTAAACATGTTTTATCATAGGTACAATAATTGACTGTGAAGGTACGAAAGTGTAATACCCTGGAACTCCACTCAGAGCATCCTCCTTTTATTGCAAATGTGCTGGCAGGGCACATGTTCTACTTCATGACACACAGAGTAATGATCTGTTACAAGCAGTAATTGTTCCCGTGCATGTATAAAACCATATTGTGCTGTATCCCCAGGAAGACGGCATATGCTAGAAACAGCAACACCTACAGCTGAACACTGTGAGTCTTAATAGAAGCTGTAAGAAAGAGGATGAAGAAATCAATACTTACCACCTGCACATTACCAATACAAAAATGAGTTCCCCGTGGCTGGAGAAGTATTCACAAATGTTAAATTCTTACCACATGCACTCTAATGCAATTGTCTCCAAACTTTTTGATCCCATACCCCTAGCAGTAAACAAATTTTTGAGCACGCACCCCAATATACGTATATTTATTTATTTATAAATTATACACATGTATGACTGAAGTTCTAATATTTTCTTGCCGCACCCCAATGGATCATCTCATGCACCCCACTTTGGAGACCACAGCTCTAATGAACAGAAGAATAAAAACCAGCAAAACAAGCATCTGCCCCAGATATTTGCTATGAATATCCACACCAAAATTCTGGGGGCCCTGGGATGGCTACTATAACTAAGCTTTTGGTAATAGAGACAAAAAGTCAATCTTACCAGAGGCGGTGGTGGAGGCAGCCCTCCAGAAGGTGGTGGAGGCGGTGCAGGAGGAGGTGGTGGTGGCGGCGGTGGCACAGGCATCCGTTAAGATTTCTAGCTTCACACAGTTATGAAAAATATAGCCAAAGTCTATGTCCTTGAGGAGAAGGAAGGGAGGAGAAATAAAAG
>VZTQ01012415.1:149673-169650 GCA_013400755.1 Pelecanoides urinatrix | reverse complement strand
GGAACTGAGAAACTAATCTCAGTCATTTTTTCCTTTCTTACATAAAAAGAACTTTTAAAGGCCCTCAAGCTATCAACTCTGGAGTTTTGAATTCTTCATGTTTTGAATCAGTTCTCTTGTAAGCTAAAACACAAATAATAATTAAAAAATCCACAGCTACTGTATTCTAGTAGTTTTATGAAGTATCACTACTAGGCTTCAGATTTACCTTCATATATTGCTTGAAAATGTCTGCAGCTGTATTCATTTCCACCACAGTATATACAATGAGTTTACAGAAAGCTGCAAGTAGATTTCTTCTTTTGTGCAATGCTTCAATTTTGCTAGCTTCATCATCCTGCTGACCATCTAAAAAAGAGTTCAGAACATGACAACTGTCAGCTTTAAATACTTCATATTTAAGCATTTATATATAAAGTGATGTGGGTTAATGGGCAAGATTCAGAAAATCAAATCTCAATTCTGATGGCAGTGCACTTCATTGCCCACTGACAATTTCCTGAAACAGACACATATATATTTGTGCCTATTAAACCAAACCTTTACCACAATTATCCTACATGTCCCCAAAACATAAAATGCTTTAATCGGCTGCTGACGTTTAAAAGACAAACCTACCTCTGTGCCCACGCACATCTCTCACTGCCAGTAAAAAAAGAAAAAAACAAACCGCAAAAAAGCATATGTAAACAAATATATTAGAAGGCAAAAAATATAAAGGAAATACAAGTTTTGTACAAACCTGCACTATTATTATCATCATCTTGATCAATGAAGACATGATCTAAAATAAAACTGAGTAGTTCAGATTGCAATGAAGAATCAGGAGTGTAAACAAGTGGCTCCAACATGTCACGTCCTCCTGTCATAATCTGATGACTGAAGATCATCAATACATCACACAGAATTGTGAAAGCCTATTAAAAAGAAACTTTAGTAAATGCTTGCTTGGAAACTGGATTTTATTTAGAATAATGTATTTCCACTTAACAAAATAGAGCCCAATAGCATACACAGGCCACTTAAGTCCTAAACAACTACACAGGCCAACTGGAAGTCAAAATGTGCATATAATTTCTTACAGGAGGTTGCTGTATGAAGACTGGGTCTCCAAATAAAAATATTGCACAGATGAAACCAACTAAATATTAAAACATTGTGAGATTAAAACATGAGGAGCCTGAAACTCCCAAATTCTGCCTGATGGATACTACATTAGGTCATTAGAGAACTTTTTGGACACCAACCATAGCACAGTCTCCTTTTTTCTTTCCTTTTTTTTTTTTTTTTCTTCCCAAATTGTTTCAATCACATTTGTAAAACATCTAACAGCTGAGGTCATTCAATCCCTTTAAATCCTAAAGTATGTCTTGCTTCCAAAAAAGCAACCACCTCTTCATTTTGCCGGCTAACTTGTGCATCTGACATCAGATTTAAATGTCTGTACTCCACCTCCCCAGAAAGTTCAGATGTATCAGTACCTAGACCGACCTTCTTCAAACTAACAGACCAAGGAACACACTGCTTAGTGCTGCACCTCATCTCTTTTACTCTAATCTCGTAAGTACTTCCATTTTAACAAAGAGATCTATTCTCTAACTCCTCAAAGCAAGTATTACTAATTTCCTGGTCACAAAAATACATATGGTCCCCTGAAGTCCCTTGTACCCTTTCATGAGATTAGAGAAGGAAATCAGAACCATGGCTATTGCATCCTATATGACGGAGGCAGTTCTAGTTGCTAGAGCATTCACCCAAGTCTGAGAGCTATGTAGCCTTTTCAAAAGACCTACTCAGACCTTCAGTAATTTTTGTTACTTGCACTTTCACACCGTATACCTTGTGATTTTGACACTAGATAGCTCTCCAACATAGAACATGCCTATTCAGTTCTAGGAATATTCTTGTTATAGCAAGAGTTTCAAAAGCTGCAGTTGTGCAGCTCAGTAGACCAGATTTTCAACTTCAAGCTCAACCAAGTTATAATTACCTTTAGCAGCAAAAAAGCTCCTGGCTTTCTATTTGTTTAATTAAAAAGTATACCCAGAAGATAGTTTGGTTCTTCCCCAATAGAGAGATACTATTTTTTTTTTCATTTTAGCATTCTAAAGGTTGTTAAAGGCATTTACTTAAAATCAATCCTGCTATCAGTAACCTTGCTCTTCACTGGAACCTGAAACTCCTGTGAGTGTCCTGGCTAGAGAACTATTTGACCACAGACTGGAAGAGACTCAGCCCCTACAGTTTAACCTTTTCATTTGACCTTGTTACTTCTCTTGAGTTCTGAGGTTATTTCCAAAGATGTCTCAATTCTTTTTGAAACAGAAGAAAAATAAAAAACAACCCCGAAAAACCTCTATGCCTGCATTTTTCTTCAAAAAAGCCAGGACTTGTCTCTGCCTAAAATGTTAGGCACTACTTGCATGGACTAAATACCTACAATATTTTATGTCTGAAATATCCAAGAAGTTAGTTCTAGCTAAAACTCTCCCCCACAAAGAACAACTATGTGAGGGACTGACTATAAAAAAACCTGGTAAAATGAAAACTGCTCACATCTTTTCTGAGCAGTACATCATTGTTGAGGCTTCCAAGCATTTGCTAGAATGGTCTCCAAATATCTCGAAACAATACTATTAGCCATTGACCAGTGTGTGAGTGTATCTAAGGGTGACCACAAAAAAGAAATACCCAACAATAAAATCCCCTAGGTTACAGTGCATACGTGTGCATGTATAAACACACACGCGCTCATGTTAAGTACCCGTTCTTTTTCTCCTGATTCAGAGATCCCCAAAATCCTGGGACTCTGAAGAGCTGAGGAATATATTCTGTATGCAGCATCATGATGAAGGGGAACAGAGAAGTTGCCCCTGTATGTCCTCAAAGGTTTACAGCAAGCGGAGGAAAGGTGTTTTCACAATTCTTGAGTGGATGGGCACATATGTATCATAGTACAAATGTGGGAACATAAAAGCATCCAAAGATAGAACTAAAAAGATAACTTTTCTCTTTTAAATAGCTGTCCCTAGCTCTTCCAGCTCCAAGTCTATGAATCTACAATTGGCTCCACTGGAGGCGTGTGTCATGACTACATGGTAAGCAAGAGCTTTAAAATGGAACTCTCCCACCTAACTTACAAACAAGAAGGCTTCTACAGTGCGCCTGCCCAGTCATTGTTTAAAGAAATAAACAAAAAAACCCTTTGAATAAAAGTTTATGCTGCCTAAAAATACTAGAAAGAATCAAGTTTAAATTGATTCTGTAATCCTACCTAAATTACCTAAAGGAGGACAAGCATACAAGTGCAGTATGTATCCACACTCAAAGGGCATTCAGCCTAAATAACCAAGACACACCACATTCCCACATAAGCGCTAAAAATATTAGCAAGAGGAACTTTTCAACTGCTTTAGAAGTATAATATTAGAAGACTACAAGGATAAACAAGTCACTAACCTGTTCCTTAACGGCAGTGTTTACATTGGTCAAGTAGTGTTGACAGATTTGACAGAACACTCTCATCTGCTTCTTTAGACGTAGAAGGTCCTCCTTTAAAGAGAAGGATTTCATGTAACAGTTTTGCTTTTTCAATTTTATAGTCACATTTAGTGTATGCATTTTCACAGAGCTATCCACCACAGACCTTGTATGTAGTCATAACATTCAAGTCCACTCATTATTTGAAAATCACTATTACAAATAAAAATAGCAAGTAGCAATCTCCTCAATTTTGTCATCCTGCGTACCGCAAAAAGAAATGGAAGTTGGGATGAAAATAGTGAAGTTATTTATTAAAAAAATAGTAACAAAAAACCCTCAAAACCAAACCTAAAAAAACAAAACGCCCACCNACGACATAAAACCTTTTCTCTAAACATTTACCATTCAGATTACTATACTGATGTTAAGAGAATTACACATGCAAATATTTTCTTTCCTTTATACAGAATTATTTATTTAAATTTTAATAAAAATTGAACTATTTATACAGTCTGTTATTTTAGCAGCCTATATTATGAAGCTAATTCCCATACTTAGTCAACCTGTTCACAAACAGCACGCAGTTAGCAGTTACTTTAGTCACAGAACAAAAAACAAAATAAAACCAACCAAACAAAAAATCTTCAGGCAGTACATTTCTGTGACTTCTGGTTCTGTGCTTCAACTTCTTTGCTGTTATGTTCCATTGGCATTGAACAGAAATCCATCAATGGAACTTCTGTATACACCTGGTGTATTTGGCACCAGTCAAGCAGTTAAATATAATAAAATAGTTGTGGTTCAGAAGTTAAACCCATGAAAGCTTTAATTCACCAAATTTTATTATACAGGAGCAGACAATAGTCTCAATAAAGGACCACTTTTCAAATAAGTTCTTTTCATTCCTGCTGAAAGTATTACAAATTACATTTTACTGCAAAATAGCTGAGTTAATCTTCATTTCGAACCTAACTTTTCAGTATTTAGCTCACCTTCTGCCATCAGGCTTGTGATAAAGCTTTAATCACTACTACAAAGAACTCAGACTGCTGTTTACCCATTAAAGAATAAACTAACAAAGCCTCCAAATCCTTCACTCACATAAGTGGTTCTCAACAATCTATGTATCCACTTCATATCTGGTATTTTTTGTTTTGGAAATGTTAAAAGCCATTAAAACCTAGATGGTAAAGTAGTTAGTCACCCAGCGCTGAAGAAGTTCACATTTATTTAACACACCTTCAGACTGTAATTACTGAATCAGTAAGGCTGTGATTATTCATTGGACTACTGAAGTCTTAACATGATAGAAGGGGAAAAAAGAAAAAAAAAAAAGAAAGAAAAAACACCATGATCTCACAAAGGTGTCCTCTGTTATAAAAACCATTAGTACAAATTACATAGCATGCTTCTCCACTCTACTGTATCTACCAGAAGCTCATACTACCACACCCTAAAATAAAGAAAAAAGAAAATATTTATACATCCTCACATTAAAATAAGTTTATTGTAATAATGGATATTTAATTAATTACAAATTACAATTTATTGATTATAAATTATTAATGTTTTGAGTTCTCTTTGTTTTCTCCCTAGTAAATTACGACAGATGCCTACAACTTCTTTTTCTTAAATTAATTATAAGTATGGCAATCAAAGTGTTTAAAAAACCTGAAAAATTCGCTTATTTAATCTCTGACATAAATAAAGGATGTGTTATCTGTAACTCCAATAACAAAGTGCAACTCCAGTGTAAATTTACGGTGAAAGAGTTCAAAACATACCCTTCTTACAGGCCTGTAGGTGGCTTCCAGAAAAAGTATGTTTTATTATAACCCTTTTTTTTTTTTTTTAGTTAAAGAAATCATCAAAATATTTCAGCACCTACAAACTCCATTCTAAACTGCCTAGCCTTTCAGAAACCATCTTTCATTAGGCAGTTCGCACAGGAAACCACCTAATCACCCTCTTTAAGCAATGCTGTCCAGTGGATACAGGAAACCTTAATCCTTCCTCCAAGATTTTTCGAGAAGTGAAATTAGAAAGATGACATTTGCCAGAGCTTTGCCCTTCAAGATTACTATACATAGAACCAGAACAGGCCCTTTTATTATTCCCTGAGAAAGTTTCAAATTTAACTTAATCTTTTCATGTCTTTATTTAACAACACATTTATAAGACTGATGAAGAGCAAAGTATGATTGCAACAGACTAAGCAATAAGAATAACTACGATAGTGTGCAAATTCTTTTATCTCACTGACTTGTCACTGATACTTCACAGTTTGCACAGAAATTCAAACCCACTACATGAGAGTAGTAAGACAAGACTATATTGTGTTTTGTAACTGGTATTCTACCCCTCCTTAGCATTGTTATTGTGCCAGACTAACAGGTATTGCATTTATTTACTGCAATTACTTTAAGATTCTGTCAAATTAAACATAATATTGAAATTTAAATAATAAAAACATAACAATTTAGAGAAATACTAGGTTTAAAAGTCAAGCATTCCACCACTAAAACTAAGAATTTTTTTTTTTTTAATANTATATTTCTTCATATATTCAAAATGTGTCATGTTCTGCACAACTCTCAATCATTCACACTAAACAAAAAAATTCCAAGTTGCATTAAAAAGTTAAGAGATATCAAATTAAAAAGTTAAGAGATATCAAATTAAAAAGTTAAGAGATATCAAATTAAAAACAAACAAACAAAACCAACCCCCACACATCATAAACCCTGACATGTTTGCAGAAGCCTACTTACTTGTGAAAAGCCGTGATTCTCTTCAGTGTTGACAAGACTTGATATGCATCATCTTCATCAGGTTCCTCTCCCTATTTAATAATCATATGGTAAGATATCCCAAGCAATGTATGCTAAGCAGACTAGGGAACTTAAGAAGATTAAAACAAATGAACAAAAAAACCCTCTGAACCCCAAAACAGCCCCCCCAAAACCAAACCAACCACAACCAAAAAAACAGGGAGAGAGAGAGAGAACTGCATCTAAACTATTTATCAATGACACATTTGTTTTTAGAAGAGTTAAAGAGTTTGAGAGAGAAGGTAGCAGTTCATGTTTAGAAATAGTCTAATAATAATAAAATAAATAGCAGCACAAGGAGAAATAGGGGAGGGGGGTGGGAAGGAGGAAGAAGGAAAAAAAAAGAAATAAGTCTAAGATAGCGAAATACAATGTATTATGTAGGTGCTTCAATTTTCTCTGAAGAATCCAGCAGAGGCCACTGTCAGACAATAGATACTGGACTAGATGGGCCACAGGTCAGTACCTCAATCTTACTTTAATCACAGAAAAAAGTCTGAGAGAGAGGTAAGGGAAGTGTTTTGTTCTAATTTTCCCACAAGTTCTGACAGATTTGCATTTGGAGAAAGAAAAGGAGTAAAGGGTCCAAAAGTATCTATTTAAGTACATAGGATGAACTATCTAAGGTCACAGAAACTCCTCCTCNACAACAGATTATTTTGGTTTTGTATATATTTCTTCATATATTCAAAATGTGTCATGTTCTGCACAACTCTCAATCATTCACACTAAACAAAAAAAATTCCAAGTTGCATTAAAAAGTTAAGAGATATCAAATTAAAAAGTTAAGAGATATCAAATTAAAAACAAACAAACAAAACCAACCCCCACACATCATAAACCCTGACATGTTTGCAGAAGCCTACTTACTTGTGAAAAGCCGTGATTCTCTTCAGTGTTGACAAGACTTGATATGCATCATCTTCATCAGGTTCCTCTCCCTATTTAATAATCATATGGTAAGATATCCCAAGCAATGTATGCTAAGCAGACTAGGGAACTTAAGAAGATTAAAACAAATGAACAAAAAAACCCTCTGAACCCCAAAACATCCCCCCCAAAACCAAACCAACCACAACCAAAAAAACAGGGAGAGAGAGAGAGAACTGCATCTAAACTATTTATCAATGACACATTTGTTTTTAGAAGAGTTAAAGAGTTTGAGAGAGAAGGTAGCAGTTCATGTTTAGAAATAGTCTAATAATAATAAAATAAATAGCAGCACAAGGAGAAATAGGGGAGGGGGGTGGGAAGGAGGAAGAAGGAAAAAAAAAGAAATAAGTCTAAGATAGCGAAATACAATGTATTATGTAGGTGCTTCAATTTTCTCTGAAGAATCCAGCAGAGGCCACTGTCAGACAATAGATACTGGACTAGATGGGCCACAGGTCAGTACCTCAATCTTACTTTAATCACAGAAAAAAGTCTGAGAGAGAGGTAAGGGAAGTGTTTTGTTCTAATTTTCCCACAAGTTCTGACAGATTTGCATTTGGAGAAAGAAAAGGAGTAAAGGGTCCAAAAGTATCTATTTAAGTACATAGGATGAACTATCTAAGGTCACAGAAACTCCTCCTCAGTGTATCAGGGATACTGCAAGTCCAATGCATTTTACTGTTCTGTAGTTGCACAACCTTATCAAAGCACTATGGATTTCAACACTTCCACCAGAGTATTTGTCATTTTCCTTCAAGCCAACTGTCTGACATTTCATCTCCTTGCTTTACCTCTCATTCTTTCTTTTCCTCACAAAGGAGGAAATAAATGGATTACTAGGCACATTTCTTACATAGTCCACATATGTCTAGGGTTTCTAGAGTGGAGTCCTAGTTCGGGCCAATAAGAAGAGGAACAGGAGCAAAGCTTGATAAAATAAGTCTGCATCCGAGAAGTGTGGAAAATGAAGTCATCAAAAAGACACTTTCCATGCTCTTTATTACAGATGAGGAGGAGGAGAAACAAGTTTTGTCTGAATGTCAGAGATTCCACATAGTGAAGTTAAATACTGTATCAGAAAATTCTCACTCTTCAGATTAGCATGGTGTGGGAACAAAGTGATTTTTAAGCTATTAACTGCATCTGCTTGCATTCAGGAAGGAAGGGGGAATGTTTTCTAGAGATTTTGGTATTTAACAGCAGCAACATGCAATCACAAGCAAGACTAACAACACTAGTACATCTGAGGAGAATCCTAGTGGAATTACAATGCCACGTCTCTTAAAAACATAAGCTTCAAAACCTAAAGGTGAAAAGTTTACATAATTTCATAGTTTATCTGAAACTTATCTCAAATTCCCAAAAGACACTTGTCAGAAGATTAAAATTAAAGACTACTGTCCTAATATAAAATAACAGTCTGAGTTCACATAATCACAGCAGTGATACTGTTGTATTACTGTGCTTGACTTAACAGTTTTGAAAGTCAGAGGGAAGTTCCCATCCCTAACTCATTGACTTGCATAGGAAAGCAGAAAAACATACTGGAAATATTTACAGGGGCAGGAAAAGTTGATCTTGCACATTAAAATACCTCTTGCAGGAAGTCTTCAAGAAGTCGATTAAACTTGTCTGCCAATTCATCTATTAACTGACTTCTTGCAATATCAACCCTGTTAAAGATTGTGAATTCTTCATTACAGAGAGCATGGTATGTTTTTGAACAGGCTTCCAAAACATCTATATCTGTGTGCTTCTCCACAATATCCCGGATTTGTCGCAGTAAGGCATCCAAATGCTGCAAGAAAGATGAGGCGTGGAAAAAAGTATGCATTCATATAATATATATACACACACGCGTGCGCGCACATATTTTTAATAAAACAAGGATTTTAAAAGATAAATTCAATTTATTACTTTTGTAATTATGCTACAGAACACAAAACGCTTCCAGAAAGCCGGTGAAGCTTCTGAATAAATTAAAAATCTATTTAGCAAAAATTAAGTGGGAGCTTGTCAAAGGCTAAAGATTCAATGCATTTTAAAAAGTCAATAAAAATTTGCAATTGTCGGTATGGTTTTATCTACTTGAATTTGCAATGACAACTGAACAACACAGAAGTATTTATCTCCCACTCACACAAAAATTTACACATGGTCTTAAAAGCTGTATAATTGAAGATTTAGTTTCATAACGCTCAAGTGTCAGCACTGAAACCAACTTCAGTTTTTCTTATATGCCTCCCCTCAACCTGAGTTGCTCACTGCTGCTCTCCCACTGCTAGGCTATGCTGTCAACTAAACATTTTATTACTTTTTTGACCCTAATGATTTCCAGCTACTTGCTTCACAATACAGCAAAATAGTGCATCTGAGAAGGACAAAATAGGGATGAGAACAGCTTATACCAACTTCATCACCATAGCAGATAATTTGTGATCTGGTCGTTTTCCCCTTTTTCATGCAATGAAGTCAGTGGTTTATTAGTTTCAGTGATCAGAAAAAGAAAACTTATCAAGCTACTCTACAAGCTTTATTTGTCAGGCAGCATACCTCAAACATGACCATAACCCAACAATAAATGCTCTTGCATGAAGTTCATCTAACTGGCAAGATTCTCTGTTAAAACTCATCAGACAGACCTTAGAAAACTCAAAATTTCAGTATCTCTACAGCAGCCAGTCACAGCTCTGAAGTCCTAGTCTCATTCTCAATAAGGGTTACAATAAATAAAGTCTCACTTACATCAAAAAACGCACCTACAATGGTGACTGAAATTCCAGTGATTAAGTCTAAAGTCTGGGTTTTCTCCTTTTGTCTTAAGTGTTTTTGAATGCTACTTTACCTTTTCTAATCGCCCTGTTGTATAAATTTCCAAATCAAAGTACTGTGGCAACTGCAGTAAGTTGGTGACTTTTTCTGCATCTACGGAATACTGTAAAATTGACAAGGAAAAAAGTTTAAATGAAGTCTTGGACAACACAATTTCTTATAGAACAATCAAATATTAATAAAGACTAATAAGAAAAAATGAAAACTTGTGCAAGCCATACAGTTAATTACAGAAACTATACTTGTTAACATTTCAACAACAGTCCATCAGCAAAAAATGGAATTAAACCTACCTTTGCTAGCAACTGAGGAAGTGCCACTGCAAAAAGTTCAGTAATTTTTGTCCTGTCATCCAACTGGGTTTTCTTTTCCTTTGCTGTCAGCACCTAAAATATTGGTATTGTGAGGATTTTACAACTGTAAGTTCTGGTGCAAAATTTCATTATCATTAATGAAATGAGAATTAGGTACACAGACCTTCTAATATCACTGTAAAATATCAACGTTTAAAAAAAAAGCCAATAAAAAAAAAATTCAGCACTCAAAAAATGCAATTCAAAATTCATCTAATACTATTGAGATTATCTTGAAAACAGAAATAACAATCTAGAACAAAAGGTTTACCTTCCCTACAACAAAATACCATGATCAAAATGCTTTTCTTGACAATGAAAGAACAGCAAACCTTTCAGCTTGCTTATGATTTTTAATGATATTTATTCAATTCGTATGTCAATCTGATCTTCATAAAAGTTTTCAATCTGTACCTAAATGGGTTTCTTACCAAAAGCTCCATCAGCCTTGAAAGCAGTTCCTCTCCATGCTTAATGCCACAGTAAAAGAGGACTGCCTAAACTCTATATGATCAGAAAAAGCCAATTGGTGGACTGTCCTCCTCCCAAAGAGACTACGAAGTATATTCCCTTCCCTCATTTTGCTCTTTCAAATTGAAAATAGTTTTAGCTTTCCCAAACATTGATTTTTGTTCTCCTTTCCAACCAATACTTCTTTAAAAATCAATTTTGTATTACCTTTAATAGTAAAAACAAATGCAGTAGTCCAAACAATATTAAGCATGTGTCAAAGTCCAGAAAAAGTGAACTAACCAGGGTAGTCAGATACTGGAGGCTGAAGCTGAATTTCTGAATTCAGCCCCTTCAGCAGTAAAAGCCTACAACCTTTTCCTTTTTCCTACACTGTCCCCACACAGCCATTTCCACATCTCTAGACGAGTAGCTTTTTGCTTCCTACCCTTTTCCCTGTTCCTCTTCCCACAGGAGGATGACATTCAGCTGCTTGCCGAATTGTACAAAGCATTATTTCAATCAGTGCGCTTTCCTGTCTGTCCGTTAAAGCTGAAATTTAAGAAACGGATGTTAATGCACAGCTTGATTTTTCATTTTCCACAAGTATTAGTAACTAAGGATCAAAATATGTTTATTTTTTTAAAGAAAAAAAGAAAGGCATTTAGGCCAAGAGCTCATTTCCAGGGTTGGGGTGGCATAGAGGAGAGAGAAGATAAGCACCTTATTAAACAACACAAGAAAATATTTTAAAATGAGGAAAATAAGGATGAAACCAATACCAAGTTTTCTAATAATTTTAATTCCTTTTCATTTTTCAGAGGTCCATTTACTAGGACGTATGAATCACAGAATTATGCCAGGGGGTTTGTTTGATTTTACTGTCACTAAAGAAATGGTGATATTTTTCCACAGCGTAGTTTTAACACTCAATGAATGAACCAGTTTCACAAGCAACTTAGTTTCTCTAATGCCAGAAGCGCAGCCTGAACCTGTAGAACAGCAGGGCAAGTGGACACTGCAGTTTTCTCCCGCTTTTCTTCCCACCATTGTTCTTCTGTGTCTCACTTCCATACCGGAAGTGATCTCTTTCTACTCTTCCTCACATTTTATAATTAGTATTGGTGATTTATTATAGTCATGTAAAAATAGAGAATATATGGGGACTCAAACATAAACATCTTATTTCCTTATATATCAAGACTAACAGAAACTGCATAGCAATATAAACAAAGAGCTAGGAAAGTCTCTTACGTTCTTCTCCATTGAGAGGCTCCTCCAACAGAAGACTGTTCATACATTCCCAGTCCTTCAAGAGGTCTGTTGCACAGTCCCACATGCTGTCCACAAGATAAGCAGCATGTTCGTGCAACTAAAATGAGAACAGATTAAGTTTTTTTCTTTATCAGCAATAAAGTTCATTACAGAACTTGTGATAAAACAGGGTATTTTTCTCGCTTGGCTGCTGTCTGTGGCAAAAAACCGGAGAAAATTTTGCGAGCTCTCTGGTTCAACAGAAGCCTCTCTTCCCCAGTTAATTTAAAAAGATGAATCCAGGCCTACTGCTACAAAGAGTAGCGCTACCAGATCTGTCAGAACTTGGGAACAGGGGAGTGGGGGTTGTGGTGGGGGGATTTGTTTGTTTGCGGTTTTTTGCCCTTCTCCTCTTACAAATCTCCTAAATCACAATTTCTTTCCATCTATATATTAGGGGGAAGAATGATGGATGAGCATTTGTCAGAGTAGAGCTCACAGCCTGTCTCAACACTGTCTACTAGACAGATCCTTCAAATAAACACAACCACGCAAAACAGTCTTTTGACCCTTAGGTTGCTCAAATAATAGGAAAACCAGGACAGATTCATGGTTATTAACCAATGAGTGGGGAAGAGAAAAACAACAACAAATTAAATTTTTAAAAAATGAAAACAAACAAAATAAACAAACAAAAACAACAACAAAAAAAACCCCAAAAACACACCCCCCCAAAACAAGGATATCCCTGAAACTCAACTTACTTCACTTTCCAAAAAGAAAAACACTAATGTCTTCACAAGATTAGCATTCGGACTTTGTCTTCCCCTCCTTTTAAGTATTCCATCATCTTCAGGATCTCTGCGGCTGAAAAGCCTAAAAGAAAAATTGTTCCAGGACAAGTTTCTACTTCATTGCCTTTGCACAGTCAATTCATATAAAGATATTGTTTTTTACAGATGCACACTTAATACCTTGATGCTCGGCTCCACATTTTATTTTGAAAGGAAATAATTTGGGACAAGTATCATTTGAACAATTTCATATATGCTGAGTTGGTATTTCACTGACTGTCTCCAGTGGAACGTATAATTATAACAAAGTACTTTACAAACATCAGTGATAATTGCAGGTGCTTAAGGACCCATGGCTCCTCTAGCAAACTACATTTTCTGAACCTCCCCACATGAGACTTTAAAGCCGCAAAGAAATACTGGAAGAAGGTCTGAAAAGTATTAGATGGAAACTCTATTTTGTTTCCTTACACACCTGATATGTGATGAATCTCTCTCTTTTTTTTTTCTTTTTTTTTTTTTTTTCTTAAACAGAAAAATACTTTATGAAATGGTCATATGAGCCAACTTTGGCAGGGGGTGGGTGAGGGAACTACAAATGGGAAAATACTCATTATGATGCAAGCACAAGTTTTAGGTACCAAACTACGTGAGCATTTTAAGATGTTTTGCAGACCATAGGAAAAATGGGAAAGGAAAAGACAGAGAAATGTTTTTATTATATTCTCTGTAGCTACAAGCTTTTAAAGCACAGCCTTCAAAATTACTCTCTATTTCCCATTCAGGAAAACTACAGTAGTGTTACATTTTCTGTAAGTTAGTTCTTAAGGCCACTTCATTATTCAGTTTTTCCTTTTCTTAATTAAAAATAATGAAAATCATAGTATTAATGCACAAACTAAAATCTACATGAACAAGAAGTTAACTATAATTTTGCCACCTTACTTTTTATAAAGAAATTCCCCTGCGGCAACTGCCACTGGCCGATGAGCTGAATAAACCAGATGGTAGACATTTTCACAGTCTTCTGCAGTCAGAACTTCTTCGCTACTCCTAGGGATGGGGATGGAAGAAGGAAAGGAAGGGAAAAAAAAAAAAAAAAAGCTGAGTCAGTAGAGTATGAACTCTAATGAGAGAGATGGAAATGAAGGAGAATCGAAATCTCTTCCTTCAATTTACCATCCTAAAACCCAAAACAAGATAGCTTAGTTCCTAAACAGAAATTACTGATAAAGTATGAGTGTTTGGTACAAGGTTAGCTCAAAAGTTCAACTACTGTGTAATGTTCAATACATCCTATATTCCTTCAGTTCAAATATTTCATGACAGCTTCAAATTAGGGAGGCTGAATTCTAAGTTTCTAGTCTTTACACTTAACTGTGGTAGATAAGTAACAGCACTGTTCTAGTCAGATTACTTTTGAAATTCCAATTTGTTTGCATGCAAGATGTGTAGACATTTATCTAGACTTTGGATTATCTGAATTCTGTCGAGCTGCTGTACTCGCCCACAGGCATGAGAAATACTTTTAAGTTTTAGTATTTGTTGTAGAGTCAGATAAGGAGATATACATGTACTTACTGTAAAACAAGAGTGAGTAATTTTATTGCTTGGACTGCAACATCATATTCTTTGTCAAGAGTCATAGACACAATTCTATCCTAAGAACACAAAAGAAAGTATTTTCAAAGAGGAAAGAAGTGTAATACAACTTTAAAAAAATTCCTATGTACTTAAAAATATGAAGTTACACTAACCTTGAACCGACTGGTGAAGAGTTCCAATTTGGAATTAAGCTCTTTATTATAGTAAAGCCCTTGCAAAGCAGTTAGGCATTTGAGTCTTACTTCACCTTGCTAAAATAAAATTAAGAACTGGATTAAAAGTCAAGTATAGGATACAGATGTGATCTTCAAATCATACAAGACAAGTTTCTTTTGCAGTCTGAATTAATTCAAAGACAAAGGTTAAATGTTGTCAAGATATACTATAAATAATCATGTTAATGACATAAGAATATGTCCTTGTTTGTAACAAGTCAATGAAGAAGGGGGGGGGGGAAACCACCCCAAAACCTCAATGTCTTACTGCAGTTAGTATCTCTGTAAATCAAAAGGCACTTGTTTCAGTCTTTAAAGATGTACTCTAACTGCTTAAGATATCTCTAAGTAGAATTCTATGTGTTTCCTTTCACTTAATTTAAAACTGGCAACATCTATATCATTAACGACCATCTCTTGTTAGATCAGAATTACCAAGCAGATACAGAGAGAAATATTCCTCCTGAAGAACAAGATCTATTTTAGCAGAGAACGTGTTTTAAGGTATAGATACAGAAATACTTTTTAAAAGTCTAGGACAACTGACCTCACGCAGCTTCTTATCACCCCACTGCCAGAAGTTACTGTTTTTTGATACCAAACCCATGAACAGCATAGCATGAGTGAGCATCCCTCATTTGTTTCACTTCAGATTTGATAGCTTGAAGTCTCCAATGCAAGAACTGAGACAATGTGCTGACTCCACAATAAATCAAGGAGTATTTGTAAACTATATCTGTTGACCACTCCAAGCAGAGAATAATCTCTAGCTGGTAGCTGGTAAGTAACAGCTTGAGGCACTAATCATCAGCACAAAAGAGGACTTTTCCCATGCTTTTTACAGCTAGCTGAGAATGCTAAGAAGTTTCTTAACTTGGCAAAACAGAGAAACTGTTAGGCTATATGACTGGATTATTCCATGTGAAATCCATTAATTTTAAATAGTTAAGTATTATAAAGCAGAAGTCTGTATCAGCAATAAATAAATAGAAAAAGCCATTTCCTTACAAATAACAGTTCCTTAAAAATCCATATATACTCTAAATCCATTCAAAAGATTCAAGTCTATTTTATATATGTGTTGAAACGCCAGTGCTTATGAGTGATAAGAAACACACTGATTGATTAAAACAGTTAAGAGATCAGAACCTAGTCTGGCAAGATCAACAACCAAAAACTTGGAGTTATGCTTCATGATTCTGGTTCCTTTTCCTCAATGCAGCTTACCTTATCATGCATAGTCCACCCTACATATTTTAAGTAGCTGTCATTGAGAAAGGCGTCACTGTACATCTTCATCCATATTCCAATCTCTTCAATACAGATCGCTCTTATTTCAGCAATTGCATCTCTGTTGAGAGAAGTGGGGTAATAGGATCAAACAGACGAATAATTAGAAATAACTTGCCACCAAAATAAATTAATGAAACTACAAATTAATTATTAAGAGAAACTTACCGGTATCTGTGCACAAAAACACCTTTAAATATTGCATTCATCATGTTTTCTATTTCGTCCTGATTTTCCTGAAGCTGAAAGAATGAACAGAGTAAATAAACAGTGAGCAGCACTTTTACAGTCAGATCAGATGGTGCTGACGCTAGACAAACTAAATTAAGTTAACATTTGCAAGTGTGGCTATTAAATCCCTTCCTGAAATATTCCAAATTTGTTTCATAGTACAATATGCTATTATTTAAGGAATTGTATCTACCACAGCATACAAATTCTAGTAATTCTGACCACTGGAAAACTTGTCTTCAACTGTAATAAAGACATCTTAGGTTTCTGCAAGCTCCTTTTTAAGTTATTTATAAGAAAACTTGATTTAATTTTCTAGTAACTTTTTAAGCCTGATGTTCAGCATGATTTTTAATACACTTACTATGCTTTTATGGACACGTATTATTATGTGAACTGCATTACAAGGGTTTTTTTCTGTACACTAAAGAATTTGTAATCTAAAAAGACAAGATACAGATGAAGAACTTTGCAAATGACGACACGAGCAGCATATACTCTGTCTTGAACACCTCTTTCCTCCTCATCCACTACTTAATTAGAAAGAAAAAAATGCAGAAACTGAGTAAGGTATTGCAGAAAAAATTAACTTAAGAATATGGAGCTGAAAAATAATGGAGGAGACAAATCCAGTCTCAGTAACAGCACAAGAGCAAGACATGCAAATGAGGTGAAAAGTGATACATGCACTGTTTTAAAACACAGAAAATTGTATTTGCTTTGAAAGTGCAAGAAGATCGGTTTAAAGATTTGAAAATATTGTCAGCAGGCAAGCATTTTTTTTTTTACGGTTTGAACTATAAAGGTAGGACAAATTGAGACAATGTTAATGAGAATAGTCAAGGACTGAGGAATTTGACATTTCGATGGATCAGATTGTTTTGTTTTTTCAAAACACCAAAAAACCCCCACAAAACAAAACAACCACAGACACACACACACCCCCCCCCAATAACCCAAAAAAACCCACAAAGAAACCACCAGAGATATTACCCTGGGATTGTGCACATGCAGGAGAATGGATACAAAAGGTAAAGGACCTCTCCTACAGAAATTTAGAAAAACAGCAAGAACAAACAATTCCCATAGCATCACAAGATTTGGGAATTTATGGAACAAAGGAAAAACTATAAGGAAATACAGTAAGAAGAAAGACTAAACAGCAGGAGGAAAGGATTAACAAAGCAAAATATTTAACATGTTCTGGGCCTAAATCTAACACTTGCCCACAGTAGCCTCTGAAGAAGGAAGAGGAAAAAAAAATTCAAAATATTGAAACAGAGACATGCAAAAGGAATCAATGAATAAAGTGAATTTTAGTACTGGATAATGCAGAGCTATAAATGAAACAAAACCTGAAATCAAACAAACAATTGAATGCTACTTCGAAGCTTACTTTCATTAGTACAAGAAAAACAGAAAATCAAAACCAAAACTAGAAAAATTGCTAAGAAATCCTAAAAGTCAATATACATATGAGCAACTGAGATTCGGAAAAGTCTTGACTCTCACATCACTGCCTTTTCTGTGTATCTATGTATTACTTATAATAGGACTGGTCCTGCACACGCATCTAGCTCAACTATATTTAATGGGTGTTTAAAGCATCAGTCCCAAACTGCAAGATCTTCGTGAGACGAACAGAAGACAAAAGTTGTTAGTTTATCTGAATTGTCAAGAAAGTAAAAACATTAACAGGTTACAGCACAAAAGCTGAAGAGCAAAGGTGAAATGTTTCCTTTGATCATGAGAAGGTTATTTCTAATGTCTAAAACAAAACAAACAAAAATAATAAAAAAACCAAACCAAAACACCATTTCCCCCAAAAATAAAAACTTAAACCTGAATAATTAGGGTTTGCAACAAGACAGCACTGTCAGCAATGAGTCAGCAAGTCCCTTTTACACAAAAAGAAAATAGAAGTAGATTGCATTTTCAATTTTGATAGTGTTTTCTGTAGAAGAAAAAACCTTATCTAAAGCCTTTAAACGCATTTTCTGTTGAGATCGATATTGATGTCATAAAAGCACTATTTTGCCCCAACATCGTGGGGCTTCTCTAGAAGCCAAAAACAGTCAATGTATGGTCAAGAAATACACAAAAAATTATCTATCATTGATTGCAGTTTCTCTTGCTAACTCTATTAAGACAGCACTATCTGAAAATTTTCTAAGAGTCTACATTTATCTCTTTTTACTGAACACCAAACTTTACAAAACACACTTATCCTGTGCACACCAGCAACAGACAGTTGCACTAACCTCCTTTCTTTTCTGTAGTAAGAGTTCCAGCCTATCATTAGCTCGTTTCCCAATTATTTTATTTCGTTCTGCTTCATACTGCCGTTGTGTATTGTCCATGTTAATACTAAGATTTAATGCCACATTCACTAAAGCAGTCATCAGCTTCATGGCTACAAAAAAGTGAAAAGGATTATTTAAAACGTTACCTGATCTAAGAAAAATGATAAACAAAACTCTTTATACTTCCTCCTCTCAATCCTTTCTGTATTTATGAAAATATATTCACTGTAAATGTCTTGATACACAAAATTTAGCAGTGTTTTACTAAGCACTGCATCATTACTTATCAACACAATAGATAAAACGCTGCCATATTGTTCTTTTCTGTCAATTTTTAAATACTATAAGCATTATTGTTGAATTGAGATCTAGGATATACTTCCCCTAAAAAATGAAGGTGGAATGTACAATTTACAAACACAGCCCAGGAAATATTAAAAGGATTCCATTATTAGAATCAGTTAGTAGACTGATATTACCAAATCTTTCAACCTCAAACATACAAGTTTCTTTCTTCAGAAAGAAATGTCTTAGACAACCAAAGCCACCATAACACACCATTCTTTTCCCCTCAATTTAATTTTAATGAGGGACAGTTTTCTTTAAATATTCCTTTATTTGCAAAAGCAGAAAAAGGACATCAGCTAATTAGAAGCCAGAGAACTGACCAAAAGGTAAAATACACTTGGGTGGGATTTTTTGCGTGCTTTTATTTCTGAATCAACCCTTTTAAAAGGGTGCAGACAAATACGCCTATTCCAGAAACCAGGAGGTGGTCAATAGCATATTTGCTTTTCTTATGAACTTTTGTAACAACAAGGCATGAAAAGGGCTTGTGTTGGCAGAGCATACACAGAAAATTATTAAGCGTGTATCACTAGCATAAAGTTGATGAGTAAGGCATAAAGACATGCAGATATATCAAAATATCATCACACACTGATCTCCAAGGATATCAAGATGAAAAGAACAAGTCTGAGTTAATCATAGAAGCCAAAATTACTGCAAATAACAGTAAATATGGATACAAGAATTTTGTTGGATGTCTCTGTCCCATATAAAACACCATCTTCAAGAATACAAACTGTAATCTCATATGAAATGCATAAGCAATTACACAAAATCAACAGAACCGACTACTGATGTGAACAAATGCAAACAGACTACTGAAAAATTATTTTGTGTGACAGAAACTAACATGCAACAAGGCAACTTTGCAACTTTTATTGTGGCACAACTCAAATTAAAAAAAAAGTAGTAAAAACTTGGCTTTTTAAGAACTAAAATTTGTATTGTTATATTTATGTATTATATGGTAAAACAGTCAAATTGATGATAAAATAGAATCAGTATATTCTCCTGAAATAAATAATAAAATAATTTTTTGCCTCTCTCCTTGGCTA
>VZTQ01012415.1:111427-149649 GCA_013400755.1 Pelecanoides urinatrix | reverse complement strand
CAATGAATAAAGTGAATTTTAGTACTGGATAATGCAGAGCTATAAATGAAACAAAACCTGAAATCAAACAAACAATTGAATGCTACTTCGAAGCTTACTTTCATTAGTACAAGAAAAACAGAAAATCAAAACCAAAACTAGAAAAATTGCTAAGAAATCCTAAAAGTCAATATACATATGAGCAACTGAGATTCGGAAAAGTCTTGACTCTCACATCACTGCCTTTTCTGTGTATCTATGTATTACTTATAATAGGACTGGTCCTGCACACGCATCTAGCTCAACTATATTTAATGGGTGTTTAAAGCATCAGTCCCAAACTGCAAGATCTTCGTGAGACGAACAGAAGACAAAAGTTGTTAGTTTATCTGAATTGTCAAGAAAGTAAAAACATTAACAGGTTACAGCACAAAAGCTGAAGAGCAAAGGTGAAATGTTTCCTTTGATCATGAGAAGGTTATTTCTAATGTCTAAAACAAAACAAACAAAAATAATAAAAAAACCAAACCAAAACACCATTTCCCCAAAAAATAAAAACTTAAACCTGAATAATTAGGGTTTGCAACAAGACAGCACTGTCAGCAATGAGTCAGCAAGTCCCTTTTACACAAAAAGAAAATAGAAGTAGATTGCATTTTCAATTTTGATAGTGTTTTCTGTAGAAGAAAAAACCTTATCTAAAGCCTTTAAACGCATTTTCTGTTGAGATCGATATTGATGTCATAAAAGCACTATTTTGCCCCAACATCGTGGGGCTTCTCTAGAAGCCAAAAACAGTCAATGTATGGTCAAGAAATACACAAAAAATTATCTATCATTGATTGCAGTTTCTCTTGCTAACTCTATTAAGACAGCACTATCTGAAAATTTTCTAAGAGTCTACATTTATCTCTTTTTACTGAACACCAAACTTTACAAAACACACTTATCCTGTGCACACCAGCAACAGACAGTTGCACTAACCTCCTTTCTTTTCTGTAGTAAGAGTTCCAGCCTATCATTAGCTCGTTTCCCAATTATTTTATTTCGTTCTGCTTCATACTGCCGTTGTGTATTGTCCATGTTAATACTAAGATTTAATGCCACATTCACTAAAGCAGTCATCAGCTTCATGGCTACAAAAAAGTGAAAAGGATTATTTAAAACGTTACCTGATCTAAGAAAAATGATAAACAAAACTCTTTATACTTCCTCCTCTCAATCCTTTCTGTATTTATGAAAATATATTCACTGTAAATGTCTTGATACACAAAATTTAGCAGTGTTTTACTAAGCACTGCATCATTACTTATCAACACAATAGATAAAACGCTGCCATATTGTTCTTTTCTGTCAATTTTTAAATACTATAAGCATTATTGTTGAATTGAGATCTAGGATATACTTCCCCTAAAAAATGAAGGTGGAATGTACAATTTACAAACACAGCCCAGGAAATATTAAAAGGATTCCATTATTAGAATCAGTTAGTAGACTGATATTACCAAATCTTTCAACCTCAAACATACAAGTTTCTTTCTTCAGAAAGAAATGTCTTAGACAACCAAAGCCACCATAACACACCATTCTTTTCCCCTCAATTTAATTTTAATGAGGGACAGTTTTCTTTAAATATTCCTTTATTTGCAAAAGCAGAAAAAGGACATCAGCTAATTAGAAGCCAGAGAACTGACCAAAAGGTAAAATACACTTGGGTGGGATTTTTTGCGTGCTTTTATTTCTGAATCAACCCTTTTAAAAGGGTGCAGACAAATACGCCTATTCCAGAAACCAGGAGGTGGTCAATAGCATATTTGCTTTTCTTATGAACTTTTGTAACAACAAGGCATGAAAAGGGCTTGTGTTGGCAGAGCATACACAGAAAATTATTAAGCGTGTATCACTAGCATAAAGTTGATGAGTAAGGCATAAAGACATGCAGATATATCAAAATATCATCACACACTGATCTCCAAGGATATCAAGATGAAAAGAACAAGTCTGAGTTAATCACAGAAGCCAAAATTACTGCAAATAACAGTAAATATGGATACAAGAATTTTGTTGGATGTCTCTGTCCCATATAAAACACCATCTTCAAGAATACAAACTGTAATCTCATATGAAATGCATAAGCAATTACACAAAATCAACAGAACCGACTACTGATGTGAACAAATGCAAACAGACTACTGAAAAATTATTTTGTGTGACAGAAACTAACATGCAACAAGGCAACTTTGCAACTTTTATTGTGGCACAACTCAAATTAAAAAAAAAGTAGTAAAAACTTGGCTTTTTAAGAACTAAAATTTGTATTGTTATATTTATGTATTATATGGTAAAACAGTCAAATTGATGATAAAATAGAATCAGTATATTCTCCTGAAATAAAAGATTTTTTTCCTCTCTCCTTGGCTAGTGGCAGTGTCACAGCAGCAGCCCGATGCGCAGTGTGTCAATGTATATTCAAGAGAGATGATCAATGAAATACAACAACTGATCAGATAGTCAGAACTGAAGCCAACTGTAAATCAGCCAGTTCCAGTGAAGCCAACAAGAATTATTTCCAATGTGGCAAAAACTCAGTTTCACATACAGTCTAAATTTACCTTGTTCAGGCTAAAATTGCTATAATAAGCCTTACATAAGTGGACTGCTGCACAATGCCATCTGAGACCCTTCTTAATTAATCAACACAGGTTTACGACTTCCTTATCCAAGAAGCTTATCCTTTGTCCATATAATGACGTATTTATTTAAAACACTCCATACTTAACTCCTAAGGGATTTCTTCGTAATTTAAAAGATTTGAAACAAGTCACATAAAAAGGACAATTACTTAAAACCATATAGAAATTTAGTGACTGTGACGAAGTGTTATTTAAAATTAATTCTAATTCAATGAATAGAAATGCTACTTTCAATTAGATTGTGCATGGCCTCAATATACAGCACAATTTAAATTTGTAGGAAAAACTACATCCAATCTAAAATATGACTCCTGCAGAGCACAGATTCAACTGCATTTGAGGTTAGAAAGATACCTACACCCTTATTATGACCAAAGACAAATTTCTAGAATCAACTGGAAAGTTTCCTTCTATTTTCTTTTTCTACTAGACTTAAAGCTAACAAAAACTAAGTACTAGACAGCTGGTAAAGAATACTTTAAAATAATGCTGTGTTTTTCAGTAATGAAAAACCAATAAAGACAAAATAAGAAAGTTGTACCAAAACAAGTTGCATTAAACGAAAACTGTATCGCACAATGAAACACGAGCTGAATGTCGAATATCAAGAAGTTCAACTAGAACAATTCTTTCCTGTGCAACACAAAACATAAAATGGAAGCAATACACAGATAAATATAATTCACTGACCTGCCAGTGTACTAGTGTGCCGAAATGCTCTGACTTGTGAGTCTGACAGCCCCGTAAGCAGTGAAATGACAGTATCCATCATATATTCATCATATATGATGCTATATTGACATTGTCGGACGAGTACTCCAATGAACTCACAAAAACTGGATTTGAACTTCTTCCACTGGGGACCAGCCATAGTTAGTGGATAATCGCCACTGTCCTATTAAAAAACAAAAAAGGAAATGGGAAACTCTTTCAAACATCTTAAAAATTATTTTATTACGTAAAGATTAAAAAGAGATGCGTACGACTTTAAAGACAATCTCTAGTGCCATAAAAACAATACATCAGAAGAAATGATTCCACAAATATGCATCTACTTTGCAGCTTGGACTTGTTACATGCAGAGACAACATTGTACAAGTCCTACCATAAAAACTGTACATAACCAGATATACTGAAATAACTACTAATTTCTTCTTTCTGTCCTACTCCCCCCCCAAAACAAAAAACAACAACAAAAAAACCCCAACCAACCAAAAAACCCATACTCCTTACAAATCTGCTTCAGGTTACACTAGAACAAAAGAACAGTTAGTTGACATGTTTATAAACACTCAGTTCAGGACCATAATAAAGTTTATAGGGAGATGCTTACATACCAGACTGAAAATTCCTGAAATCATAAAATGACCTACTGTAACACCTTGAATATAACAAATATGTGTTCCTCTCCTGATTTGGGAACCTTTACAAATAATAGTAAAATGAGAGGGGAAAAAAATTGACAATCATTTGTATTGGTGCTTTTGTGACCAGCTTCTTGAAGAGGCTAAACAACATTACAGATCAAAAATGAAGAAAGTATCCATGAAAAGGGATTAGAAATCTGAGAGTTGTTCATTAGAATTCTGTAACAAGAAAAAGTGAGCATAACAGTGATAAAATTGAAGCTTTATAAATTTCATACAATATTGACTTATAGTAATCGAATCTATTTATGCATTGAGATAGTTATAAGGAATACTAAAATCCTTTTAAACAAAAACATATTACATTTTTCCCTCTGTTAAAGTTACCTATGTTTTTTGGATTTTAGTTGGGGGGCAAAGGGGAATTATTTCCATATCAGACAAATTTTGGGAGGAGGGTTTAAAGCTACTTTTTCGGAACACAGGGTGAAAGGAATACCACTCAAAAATAAACCCCCACAAAAAAACCCCAACCAAACAAATAAAAAAACAAAAACCAACCCCAAAACATTTACCCCAACACTCAGTGGAACAGAAAGCAAGTGACAATTTAAAAGGAAAAAAAGTTATAATCCCCAT
Organism: Pelecanoides urinatrix; assembly: GCA_013400755.1. Classification (NCBI taxonomy): domain Eukaryota; kingdom Metazoa; phylum Chordata; class Aves; order Procellariiformes; family Procellariidae; genus Pelecanoides; species Pelecanoides urinatrix. The sequence continues at coordinate 144,971 of VZTQ01012415.1, read as the reverse complement.
GTAAGGCAAAGCATTAGTCTTCAACTGGAGAATAGCCAAATTCAAATACCCACGATTTGCAGATTAATGAATGCATAGAAATAAATTTAGCAACCATTTTACAAGTTAAAGACAACTTAAAAGCCTTACATACACAGTAGGAATGGGGAGGCATCCCACACAGCCCCACGGTAGTAGGAGTTCCCACTATTCAAAAACTGAAAGTCGATATTGATTTCTTAAACCACTAATAAAACAAGTTATATACATGCAGAGCTTTACTTCCTAGTCTTACAAATTCAGTGAAATAAGGGAGTTCAATATTTTAATTCACAGAAGTCCTGCCTTTTTGCAGCTGACCTTACCCTTGAAAGAAACCTGTAGCAACGTGATCCAATAAGATTAGGACAGGTAAAATAAAAAATTAGTATCAATACATTATCAGCACTTCATTAAATTACCTCATCAAACTCTTCAGTCATTTTTCGAATTATTTCAGAATTCTGCATATGTCGGAACATCTCTGCTGTAACAACTCCTACAAATTAGATATTAGATTATTAGCACTTTTAATATGAGAGAGGTAGATGGCAGATGACACGCCTCCTGCTACAATGTAAAAATTATCAATTTTCAGCTAACCTACACATTTTACATGTATTTTTTATGAAGTTACACATTTTTTATTTTAGCATCCCTGTATAACAAGCGTTTGGCACCAACAGTTTTTCTTTTTTACACATATATTTTTAGAAGTGTGTTTGTGTGCATGTACACACACATCTAGAATTTAGTCATTCACTCGTATTCAGAAGTCAAAGATATTTGTGCCAGACCTCTTCATCAGCCGAGAGACCACACTAATCTGAAGTGACCTTTCAGGACTCAAGATTCTAAATGGTATAAGACAATTTTGAACAGTTCTATTGCTACTTATTATCTTCTACACTGTAATAAACACAGTGATTTCATGCATTTCTATTTGTCTTAGCCTCAAATTGGTAGAATGTAAATGGTGATATAAAAAACAAATAGATCTCCTAAAGTTTACTGCAACCATACTGCAAAATTCATGACAAGGATCATCTCAGAAAGCATTACAAGATTCTGTAGTTTCATCTGGTAACAATAATCAAAAGGTCACTGCTCTTGAAAGCATGGATAACCTCTGAGGAATGCTGTTAGCATTCTGGAGATTTATGCACGTTACAAGTTTATCAGGACAGAGAAACACTTGAGCAGAACAAATTACATCCAGTCCTACTGCAAGCACAGTGACACTGCAGGGTAAGTTACCTTCTCCTCTTCAAAAGGAGGTGAGGGGGAAAAAGAATGGAGGATGTGGAAATGAGGAAAGAAAACCAGAAAATAAGGAAAAGAAATAGAATATGGAAACACAATCTTACTGTAAACAGACTACCATGAAGCTGTCCATAATACCTTTTAAATCAAGCACCTCTACAAAGGCTAAAATACTTAATGATAAAATCCAAACTAGAATTCCAAGACTGAACAAGCTACACTATCAATGTTAAAAGAGAGAGATGGTTTTCTGAAATAATAGCAGGAGGAGAGGAACATGAAGCAAGTGTTAAGTACCAGTACTGCATTCTCTCTGGTGTGAATACAAAAGGCTTAATCTACATTTTTAAATATAGTGTAATAGTTCTAAACCTCCTGCTCTCCACCTTCAGAAATACCAGTTTAACTACAAGAACCTAATAATGTAAACTAGCTGCAGGGATGGAGCAGTCCTACAGCATATGTAGTATAAAAACAAAGAATGAGCATCATACTATGTTACTTAAATGGATGAGTAAACATTTCAGTATCTTACCTTTACAGCCTGAACACTGAATAAAGAAGTTAATGAGATCAAGAAGTGCTATATCTCTGTCATGTTTGTATGACTCTATCCAGTCATCCACTACAGACTGAAAAGAAATAAATATAAAGGCACTTTTTAAATTTCATAAATTGAAGACAGTCAGTGTTATTTAACTGCTTTCCAGTAAGTGATTCTTGTTCCTTCCATACATAACCTTGAACTCTGTGGTTTTCTGATTAATACAGAACAAAATGTTCGAATGATCCTTTACTGCCATAATATCAGTTTTCAAGAAAAGAACTCATTTTATTCTATAAACATATACAAGTACGAAACTGACACCTGAACATAAAGCACAGGAATACCACATAGTCCTACAGTAACTAATTTTGAGGAAGAACGCAAAAATAATTGGTATATTTTACAGAAGCAGGTTCTCTGTCTCTTCACCAGCGCCCCCCCCCCAACTAGTGACACTTCTCTAAAGATACTATTTAGGTGTTCGGTTCCAACAGGTACAACTCCCTATACTCTTCAGAAATGTTGCCTCGGTTCATTAAACTGTGCTCCATGCACATTAGCCGTAACAGGATGAACCGCACTGCCCTACACTGCATGGACATTAATTACTCTGTATTCACTAAACGAAATAGGAACAAGAGCATTTTACTAAAAAAGCTTAAAGGGAAGCAAATTAATAGGAAACCTGTGATAATGGTTTTGTGAAAACAGAATTTACATGCAATTAATGTTTAAACCATCCATGCGTATAGTACAAACTGTCTATTGCAGAAGTCAAAAACATACAATTAATTTATTAACACAGGCACAAGACACTCACTTTAGTATCAAGCTTTCAATTTTGAGTTTTTTAATATGTTGATACCCCGCTCTAAAATCTAGAGTAATTCTAAATAAAGAGAGATGATGGAATAGTTCAGAACTTCCAAAAGACAACCGGACTATGCAGCATCTCCCATGCTTCCTGTCTGTACTTTTCTCAGTGCTTACTCTCACAGGCAATAATGCTGTGAGGGCATATAAAACATACTGCCATGCAGAAAAATACCTGAACAGAGATACAGCTAAATCCTTCTTCCCTAAATTTAGGATTGTTTATAGTACAGCACAACTGTACTTCGTCAGCAAGACAAAAAGGATGAAAAACTCAAAGTGAAACTGTCAGTCTTCCCAGTAGGAGCAGAACCTACAAACTAGTACTAATTTGATTGATCTGCGGGGAGGGGAGAAATAATCTAGGAAACATTTTAAATTAGGCTTATAAAGAAGGCGACTATGCAAAAACAGGATAATGCTAGGAACAGGACGAATATTTCAATTAGGCAGCATTGTTTTCAGAATTTATTTATTTTAAAGAACCTCCAGCAAAACAGTAGCTTCTTAAAACATTTTGTCTCAGTGGACAAACCATCTGTTTTCACCAGAGACAGACACTAACTCAGAAGAAGGTATGGAACAGAATTTAAAATAAAATAAAATAAAAATTATTACCAAAATATTTTCGGGTAAGCAAGTGCTGAGGGCCACAGAGAAAACTTTTTACGCTGAGTGCTGAAGTGGACTTTACTTTAGAAATACTTTAAGAATTTTTTTCTTCCTTAATTTTGACACTAAATATTGACTAAGATTCACTCTATTAACCAGGTATCAATTCCCCAATTCAACAGAGTAAACAGGCCTGGCAAAGGTCCATTTTGCTCTTGGAAAGCAGAAGATTTTGACTGAATGTCATTTTAAACAGTTAAAATGTCATGAAGATACAACCACTGATAATTGGCTGAAAACACAGCAACAGTTAGAAAAGTATAGTTTTTCCACCTGCTTTGAAATACGGCAGAACAAAACAAATGACGGAAGTATCAGAATTTCTCCGTGCAAATACATCAAAATAGTCTGCTCTTTTTTAAAAGTCGGAACTAAATTTCTGCCAAGGAACTCAGACTTCAAGGTTCCCAGCTCTAATGCAGGAGCGTGCAAATCTCCAGAGGACTGCACATAGACCCAGCTTCCTGAATGTGTATCACAGAAGCTGTAAACTCTAGATTTTCGATCCCAAAGATAGTCTTTCTTCGAGGCTGCTGAGGAGTCACATGAGTGAGTCAGCAGGAAGGCTTCATGGCTGACAGGCTTACATTTTAACCCTCTCTCCACTGGAAGATTCACATAGTCAAGCAAGCACTTTACTGATTTAACTGAATTTAAAAGAAAAAAAAAGTGCTACATTTCTTAATAGACTGGCTTCAGTCCTATTAGTAAATGCAGTGGAGACAGTGCCTAACAGGTTAAAATATCCTGACCTAAATTCCACCCAATTAGAGTGTTGCAATAGACATTAGCCAAGTCAACTTACGGGAAATTTAAGGAGTAGCCCTTAAGTTGTAGCTAGCAATTTTTCTTTGGGTGAGGGAAGAGAAGCAATTATTTCTTTTCAGATAATCTAAGCTCTGGGAGCATCTACAAACTACAGATTGCTTATTAAGTTCTATGACAACCATAGGCATAAACCACATTTGTATTTAGTTACAGCCACACAAAAAGGACTTTAAAGTCATGTAATCTAAAATAACCTTTCTTCATTCAGCATACTGAAAATTCACTTTGAATCATAGTTTTGAATTTCTTCATTATATATGTGATTATTCATACCTGACATTTAGAAATAAAAAATCAGTTTGTTCAAATTCAAACCTTAACAACGCAAAAACTTTTTTTTTAAAAAAAAAAACTTAACCTGGAACTAAAAACTGCAAATTGAAGAAAAAAAATTACTTTAGGCTTCGTTTTATTAAATTGCATGTACAGGAGAAGATTGTTATATTTAAATTGTATATTCATCCAAGTCATAAAGATATCCCAAGTCTTACCTGCATAGCACTCTTGCCCATTTTAACTACCTCAAACAGCATCATGTTTTCCACACCATTCTGTTGGTGATGTCCATTCATCCGATTTGGACCACCGGGTTTCCCTCCTCCGTTTCCACTTTTCCCCTTCTCTGCTGGTCCTTTTTTTCCTTTTTTACAGGTCTGCAATCACACACACGCACAAGAAGTTTTAATTGTGTATTATGTAGTAATTAAAAAAACCAAATTACTATTCATACCATGACAACTATACACAAGGCCTTTTGTTTTCAGGAACCAGATTTAAAACGCAAAGTTGAGAATAATAGCTGATCCTGACTGATACAAAGACCAACGAGAATTCTACAAGTTCCATTTCTTCCTTCTCTCATTTAAAATCTTCTAGCAACTAAAAATGCTATTGGTGACAATGTATGACACAAATATTCTTCTCGTGTTTAAACTGTAAAACAGATTATACAGATTTTATTTAAAACAGCTATGGCAATTCCCTTATCACACATGACAAAGTCTCCTCTGCAATTCATTAACCTTTTGTTTTTTAATTTGAGCACACATTGGCAAGCAGGGGTGAGGAAGAGCAGACAGGTGCCTTTATTTGATTCCCCAAATCAAGTATGACTTACAAAAAGGTGAAAAATTTAAACAGAAATTAAATGACTATTGTATAAAACTATTTATCACCGCCTCTTAATAACGGGGAGCTCTGTACTGGTAGAGGTACATGGGGTGCCCCGCGCAGCGGTCACAGCCCAGCCCGTGTGCAGCAGTCTGCCTGCGCCACGGCAGTGAAGGTGGTGGGTGCCAAGCCAGGGAGAGGGCAGGGGCCACCCAGGTGGGGAGGACACCTCTCCGATGAGGCGAGAGAAGGACTATTAACTGGGTTTAGACCTCCCCGCTCAGGTACTGTAACCTCCTGTCTGCAACCTATAAAAAAACCCCTTTTAATTGGATTATTGGTTTCTGTTTATTTTTCAAACTAAAAGAGAGCCAGAATTAATGACCCCAACCACAAGAGACTGTATTAGCACCAAATTTCAGCATAGGATGGAACACACACAGAGTGACTAACCAAATCAAAGCTAATCTTTTTCTCCCCCACCTCCCTTATGCCTTCATAGCACTTAGGAAATACAATGCAAATACTCAAGATGAAGCATTTCAATGCAAATACAAATATGACCTCTCTCACAGAACACTCGCATTTTCAGAAAATATTCCCAGCTCATTCAGCTTCAAAGCAAGTGCTGAACTCTTCAATTCGTAACAACAGAAGTGTTTCAGTATCCCTTTAAACTGAACATACTTTTCCTTTGCCTTGTTTTTGGTTTTTTCCTTCAATATCCTCAAAGTCTGTATCGGAAGAGAAGTGTGTTTCAGACTCCCTGCAAAGATAAAAAGACAAACCATTTTCACATTTCATCAGAAATATTCTTAAATATACTACATGAAATCACATTATGCTCTCAGTCCAATAAGTCAAATGTCAACAGTGAAACTGCTTTTTTCTTCTGTTTAAGTCTACTGTCAAAGAACAGATCAGAGCATATCCTCACACTCACATCCTACCCCATCTCCTCCAAATAATTCTACCTCTGAAGGAAGCCATACAGTAAGGTTAAAAGATGTGAAGGCGGGTAGAAAATAGGAACAGGTTGGGAACCTTGCTTTTGGCACGTGACAAACATTACATGATCTCAAAAAGCAGAGTGCACTATAAATATCTGCCACAAATACTTAAACAAAACAAAAGTGAGGAAAAAACCCAACAGCAAAAAAAGAAAGCACCACCTTCCCTCATAACCAAAGTGTCTCAGCAGATCTCTTCAAGCTACTAGAAACTAAGTAGTTCAGAGGTACACACTTATGTTGAAAGCTATCACAAATTTCTGATACACGCTTTCTGATTCAATTTAACAATGCAATCATAAAGATGACCAGGGGCATGGGAGACCCACTCCTATGTATTTATACATAGGAGTTTATACATAGGAATGTATATAACATTCTAAAACAATCCATAAACTTAAAGTCTCCCACTATTGCAAATGTCTGAAAGGAGCTTTCTGCCTTTTAACATGTGTTTTGCTATTTCTGGTTTTGTTGACTCTGTACGCTGATATGGACTGAAAAAGTCTCTAACCTTGGGGCGGGGGGCGGGGGGGGGGGGGGGTAGAAAGAAAAAGGTGAGAAATATTTCTTTTTCAGAACTTCCTAGGTGTTCTTATTTTCACAGGAAAAAATACAACACAAATTCCAAACATTTCACTAAGCAATGAACTGTACCAACAGAGTAAAAAACCATTATAAACAGCTGTAAATGCAGTATTTCATATTAAACCATCTTCCAATTTATCTTTATTTCTCACTAAAAGGAAAAAATCCCACACAAACAACCTGATTGATACAAAACTGCATCTTTGTATCTCTTTAAGATTTTATACCAATGTAATGGTATAAAATAATACCATGCCAATTTCTTGACAATTAAAAGGTGAGGAACTGGATTCTTTTGGTCTGCTTAAAATAATCACTTTATTTCTCTGTCCAAAATGTAATCTATACCCGATTTTAAATCTTGGAAATTCAAATGTTTGTTTCTTAAAAATTGTAGGAACACTAGCAAGCTAATAAAATGATGCCAGAAACACCAAGGAACTGATGCCTGAGGGAAGCTAAAGTAAAGCATTTGGCATTAGGGATTTTAAATATTAGGTGACCTGCCCCAGTTATTACGGGCAAACACCTCAGCTACTTCCTCTCTCTCTATAAAGAGGCTTTAATGAAAACTTCTTTTGTATTCCTGATCAAAGAGTTTCTTATTCAAATATTTCATTTTGAAAGACAAAATCCTGAGAAGTACGTAACAGAAAAACAAAAAAGTGTCTTGCCACAATGGCTTCCTACTAGCAAAGTTTAAAAATTGATTTAAAATAATTAAGCACTTCTAAAATACTTACTTTAATTACTGCTGGATACTCAAGAAAGAATTCAGACAATGCTTTATCGACCTCTCAATAGGAAAAAAAATCTACAACCCTATACCCTCCTTTTGTTTCCTTGTTTCCATGGGAAAACCAACCACATGTATTAATACTAAAAAGAGCCAGTACATTTAAAGATGAAACTACAAATTGTTAAAACACTTACTGAAGGAGAGTAAAATCAGTTGGTATTTCTGGAGCTGCTATCATTTCTTTATCATCTTCTGGAACACCACTGTATTAGAAAGATATTCAAAAACCAGTCTGAAGCTTACTTTTCTTTCTTCCTTTGTAGTGGACAACTTCTGTAATTAAAAAAAAAAAAAAAAAAAACAGTGAAAATTTTTCCACATATGAAGGGGTAAAAAAAGTTGGAAACACAGAAAATTTAGATCATGCCACCCCATTTCCAACCAAGCTCTTTCCTGTTTAAAGATTTCTTATTTTTGACTCCTCCCATAATCTTACTACAAAATACCTCCGCAAATCTTACAAGCATCATTTACAAGGAAGTAAAATAAAACACAAAAACATTTGGCAAAAAAACATTTTCTGAATAGGATGAGCAAACTGGAATGGTTTTCATAAGCACCTTGCAAGTAATAGCTTTTATTTCTAAATCTGCACTATATTTAAGTTTGAACTGTAACACCATGCACTGCAGTGCCCAGACTTACCAACACTAGGGTATTTCTGCTTAACCAAACCAAAACCAGATTTGATGTTAAATTTAAAGCACAGTATGTATACATTTAAGGACATTATGTATACCAACTTTGTATCTCCGATTTGTAAACTTCCATGACATTTTCCACAAAGATAAGCTCTTACAACAAGTTCTTATAGCCTAGCCAGCTCTTTCACAACTCCCTGCCTTCCAGAGTTGATAAACCAGGATTACAGCAGTTTTAACATTTAAAGCATTTGCCAAGACTCTAAGAATATGAAGGAAGATAATACCATCTACATGTTATAAAGAAAAACATCAGAAACAGCACAGTGTTTTATCAAGGAAATGTAAGATTGTGAAATACTTGCCTTTCAACTTGATTATAATATTGCCACCTATTCATAAATTTTGTTATTTATCTAATTTTCCTATGTTTAAGGGGAAAGAAACTCACTGGATACTTTAAATGTGAGATTTAACCATGCAGGCTAAATTTTTCTATGTTAATTGTCTGCCCCAGGCTAACTTTTATACAGCTGAATTAAGAAAGCATGATTTTCAGGTATTTTAAAGATACCACAGCAAGGAGAAAAACCTTCAGCGTCAAAGTCTACTGACTCTACAGCTTGCTGGAGTGATTAGGTATTTGAGGGAAAGATTTAATTTTGGCATGCTGAGCACATGTTGCTTGATGTCTGGTAGCTATGCTTCAGAGACTGCATTTCAGTTGAATATGTAGATAGAGGCTGTACATTTTTGTTCCTGCAAGTGCTTATTCTGAATGCTAGGGGCCACTGTAGCTTCCAGAATTCAGAGAGCTGAGAGAAACCATAAACCCTGAACTTAATATGTTCTCTTTCTTCACATTTCACGCAATTATATAAAAGCAGAGAACCAGAGTGGAAAGAAATAGTGGCAAAAAGAGAGAACGTTTGAGATAGCCTGGTGAAACTCAAGATAGTCTGCAACTACTAAAGCATGTTCCATCCAGACCATGCTGGATTTAAAATTCAGCCGGAACAGTATTCATCCAGAACAGAAGATAAAAAGCTTCAAAAACATCGCTGCTGCAGAATGGCAGCAACCTTTGTCACCCTATTCCTCCCTTCTCTAAAACCACGCAGGCACATGACCAGTGCATTTCATCCTCTCCCATTCCATTTGTACACTTTCTTTACCAAACAATCATTCACAGGCAGGGTAACATCCCCTCCCCAGCCATTTATCTTTGTAAGCTCTGCCATTCAGTGTCACCTGATTCAATTCCCCAATAAAATGGGCACAATATACCTCAAGGATTTTTTTCCCTGGATTGTCAAGTTAAACTGGCTCAACAGCAGGTATCCGGAAGCCACTGCACGGGAAACACAAGACTATGTAGCCACAAGCAGGGGAGGGAAGAGTAAAACTCCCTTCTTTGGTGGCAAGGAGCTATTATACCATCCAGGCTGTCTGCAAAACTATATGCTCAGTTGGTGACATCGTATCAAAATGCTCTACACTTTGGATTATATTATATCTACATACACACTTTTCTTTTTTTTTTTTAAAAAAAAAAAAAAGATTTGCTCTGATTCCTGTCAGCAGCCTCAACTTGGAAAAATACCACAGTTAGTGCCTCGGTCATCAGGCTAGCACGTGCTCCGAGGTGTACCTCAGTAAAGGGTGGGGGAATGAAAAAGAAAGAGATCCAGCCACACAAGTCCTTTTTGGGCATGCTTGGGATTCAGTCCCAGTGCAAAGCAAAGATGCAAACTTCAAAAAACCACACTGCTCAGTTTCAAGTTCAACCTGTCTATCAACATGTTGTCATTTGACTTTTTCTAGTCCACATTTTTCAATGTTGAGAAGCAACACACGTACTAAAGTGACAATCAGGATGCTTACAGGCAAGTTTTGTATTATGGCTCATTAATACTACCCATTTACAATACTAAAATTACCTACTCCATGAAATTTGAAAGTACTGAGAAACAAAGCAAGTTAAGCACTTGTTCACAGAATTAACACATTTTTAGCTCTGTTCATGAAAAGCAAATCTATTGTCCTATCAAATTTTGCAAAAATTCTCAATAAAGTTTCTTACAAACACAGAAGTATTTTAAAGAAAAAAAAGTAGTTACAAAACCATGAAAAAGGATGAGTACATGATTGAAGTATATATTCTCTACATCGAACAAGTCAAATAAATCACTTGACAAAACGAGCTGGCTGCAGTTTATACTAACTTGAACTTCTTGTAAGAACCGTTCATCTTAGTACAAACAACAAAACATGAAAGAAAACATGGCACTGTTTGGTCAGAATCACCTCATAAAATGGGAAAGAAATATCAAGTTCTTGCTAGATGCTGAAGCGTTAAGCTACTAAGATTTATGTTTCAAGAATTGTTTTTCTTGAAAGAAGAAGAAACTTGGCTCTCATGAGTGCAACTATATATTGGTATTACGGAAAACAGTAGCTACAGATGAACGCCTTGCAAGAATGTATGAGGTAAGACTGTAAGGGATCTCCAGCGTCAAGCATCTCCAGCAATGACCAAAAAACCCCTTGCATTTGTCCCAGTAAGGGATAATTTTAAGAGATTTACATACATCCAGAATATGACACGGACGTTTGATTCTCAACCAGCAGCGTCAACCGACCCCAGCATGCCTTCTCTGGCAGTGGCCAACAGAAGCTGCCCAAGGAAGAACACATTTGCTTTGTTCTCATTAGTGATGTTTTCCCTGAATACCTTCCCAGCATCCAGAAATAACTCAAGGATTTTTTCAACCAGAGAGGCTGTCCCTATATTTTATAACCCCTTATCAATATTTTTTTCATTAATATTTCCAATTACTTTTTGAACTCAATATTCAGCAGCAATGGTATTCCACACAAGAACTCCCACAGCCAAACTCCATACCAAGAGGCATGTTCTTTGCTTTGAATTTATCACTTTCAATTTTATTTGATGTTCTTCTTGTTTTGGTGTGGGAAAGACTGGCACTGGTCATTCCCCATTATCCTTGATCTCAGTAAATGCCTTCCGGAAATTCAAGACTACTGCCAGCCATGTCTTTTTCATGCACGTATTTGATGACTCATTCAAAGCACCCGGTTTGGGAAGTCAATGAGAAAGGAGAACGGTCCATGTAAGCATCCTACCAGAACCTTTAAAATACACCAAGTTCATCACAGTGCAGTCTGAAAAGAGGGATGTGAAATTGCTGGCATCTTGTAGATGCCATTCCAAACAGTGAAAGTCGACGTTATCTATTAAATGTGCTCTAAGAAGCAGATTATTTTAATAAGTTAAACTGAAGTGCATCATAAAAAGCAGCTCTTCTTCAGTTTCTTTTTTGCATGTTTGTAGAATTCCAACTTTAATTTTCCCAAGCAGATACTGAAATCTCTCAAGTCTGTGAACACTTTCCAAAGTCACTCAACTTTGTGGAATCATAATTAAATTATTAACTATAAAAAGAAAATGTATCCTGCTGAAAGATCACAAGGTGGAGCTCTAGCCTAAAGCTAACTGAAAAAACTCCAGAAGACAGGTCATCCAGAGGTTGACCTAGTTATTTCTGTGCAATAAACTTTATAATAGATTGCTAAAACTGCAATAATATTGTAGCACATTTCCTTTAGATTTATATTTAGATTACATAAAACATCAGAAGATTCCTACATCTTTTCTGAAATAAATGCACATACACGTCTGATTCAATGACTCTTCCAAAGACAGAAATGCATACAGCTGCTGTAGTACAACTGGTCTCAGTATTTAGTTTCCAAAAGCAATCAGAAGAATTTCAAAATACATTTTAAGAGCCGAAATAATGTATCCCTTTATTATACCTTGTCATTTAAAATTTTGCTAACAAAATGTTAATAAACTAAAAAAGAAGTAGTCCAGGAACACTAATCATACATAATATTGCCAACTCTAAATGTAAGAGGCCTTTCTATTTAAAATAATTTGACTGATAAAAGCAAGACCTAAGCATGAAATACCATAAAGAACTCAAATGTGTCTTCACTGAAAAGCATTTAAATTTTAAAAGGTTATTTTCCCCAATACATGAATAATTAATTTAGGTATGGTTGTGATTAACTGAAATATACTGGTCAAATGTCAAGATCTGGCAAAAGTGGACAAAATTCAACAGCACAATTCACACAATAACACATATGCAATCAGCACCTGCTGAGTACTACCTGTCCTCTCACAATTTCTATTACATGCACGAATAGGCTAAACAAACATTAATATAATTAAGCCAGCAGCCTTTGTTAAAAGAATATGCATATATACATATACACACACACAAGTTATAAAGAATCACAAGATCTGTCCCAGAAGCTTGTGTTTCCTACACTTGTGTAAATGCAGTAACTGGAGTATTATTTAACAAGCTCACAGCCAAGTGTTTCAGGTAGGTGGGTTTTGGTTTGGGGTGGGTTCCCTACACATGCACTTGTTGTTGTTGCTTGGCATCTATTATCTGGAAGTTTTATAAGGCAAATCAGTAAAGTGGTTATTATTCTTCTGGGAAGGCAGAGATGCAAAGTTTAAAAATGGCTACATGGCCAGGACAAAGGTTTTGGAAACGTGGGATGGCTCTTCAGAGATGTATTGATTTTTCCCCTGTAATTCAGTTCATCACCTGTAAAATCAAGGACCTCACTTTCTTAATCCAGAAAATTAGAACGTCTAAAATTGTGATGCTGAAGTGTGTGGCTAAAGTTCATCCCCGAGTTATTTATCTAGCCGTGAATGAGAGATGCTGATGCTTCAGAACCAATTATGCAGCAGCAACAGTCAAAATGCTAGTCAGATAAAATTTTAAATAACGGATCACAAGTATGTCCAATATTTTCCCTTAACTATTTTAGAAGAGAAACCTGTTATCAACTACATTATGCCCCTCACTCCTTTTCTGAGAGACTAGAATATGTGTAAACTTTTGTTTTGTAAAATAAAGCTTGGTCGTTTGGGGTTTTCCCCCCCAAATAATTATGCTTCTTCATATTACTTTTGCATTCACCTTCATAAGTGGATTTTTAAGCGAGACTTTGAGCAACTCCATGACATTCCCTACAGGCCTGAAAGAGAGTGTTATTTCTACGTGTGTTATTTCTACTAATATTACACAGCCTAATATTTCAGCTGCCAACAAGCTTTAAAGCAATTCTGTAATTTGAGTAAAATACAGAAAACATACTTCAAGTAGCATTATGTATTGTAACAACTGTACTTTAACATGATTTAGTTATAACCGTATCAGCAGTTTGATCCTATTATGATAGCATAATCAAGACTAAACTGAAAAATAATGCAATTAATACCTTTAGATGTGTGGTTATTTTTGTGCTGTTTGCTTAACAAATGAGTCTTGTAATTCCTTTACAAGAAGAATTGAACTAGACATCATCAATCTACATTCTTCCATGCTTACTAACAGGGACATGGTCTATATACACAGTAACAGCCCATGGTGCCAAAGTCACTCAACAGTTAACACTCCAACAAAGAACCTAAATTACCTAATTTATACAGGTCTTATCTTTTCAGTCTTTCTTCACAGTTTATGTTTTTCTAAACTTCCAGCTCTTACGCCCCCTCCACACCACTTCTGTCCACACATCTCTCCTTCTCTTCATCTTTCAAAAAATGAAAATGCAATGTTACGGTGGCTGTTGATATTATGCCATCACACTACCATTTTTATTCCCTGGCCTGCTTTTTCTTCAATTTTTATGATACTTGCTCTTTAGTTCATGCAACAAGTCTGCTGATTAAGTGGGAAAGAGCCATCTCAGAACACACTTTTCTGACACTGTGGGCTGCTGCTGAAAGCAATCATCTTCCTTCCCGCTCCCCAAACATACAGGAAAGTTTCTGCTCCCTTCTAGCACTCAAATGAACCAGCAGCAAGCAAATAACAAAAACAAAACCATTTCCTTCTCCCATGATTAGCTCTCCATTGGATCACCCAGCTAAATGAAACTCATCCTGAGCCACACAAGTCACTAGATGCAATATCCCAGGCAGCTGAACTCTACCCCTTTACAACAAAGCCCATGATGAGCTTTGCCGATGTTAGTGCATCACCAGCAGGAGCAGAGCTCTGCTGCGACACAGGACCAGATATATGGAAGAGAAGTGGCAAACTGGAGTCCTCCCATAGCTGCTGCTAAATATTCCTCCCCTTCCCTTGGGATGGGCCACAGCCAACAGTCTGCTGTTCTGTGGCTTCAGTGGGGCAAAGCAGGCAGTAAGGCCCAGATCCCCCACTGGGCTCCCACTCATGCACCTGGCTACCTGCCGAGGGGAGAGGCAGCCCTGCAGGTAAGCACCTGATCTGTGACCCACACATCACAGGGCAACAGCATGTCCTACCTGTAAATTCATCAGGCACCTGCCCACTCTTAGCTGTCTCCTTTCTCAAAGCATTCTCCTTACCCCTTTTCACACGCATTTCCTACATTTTCATTATATAGCAGACTGCACATATACCTACATAACCATTTGCTTCTTACAAGCCTCCAGAGAAGCCCAGCTAGCAGCTGATGGTGACCGCCAGGACCTGAGAAGACAACCAGCCAGGAAACAGGCAAGCACGTGGAAAACATAGGTCCCCAGAGGTAATGCACACATCAGTAAACAGAAAGCAAAATTTGCTTTCACAGTTTAATTCTATGAAAGCAAAAGTTTAAACAGGCTTTTTTTTTTTATTTGGGGGCAGAGAAGGGGGAAAAAAAAAAAAAAAAGATTTAAAAGGCATATGAAAAAGTCAGACTAAAACCTAAAGTGAAGGTTGAGACTTTACCCCAAGTTTAGAGATTTGAAAAGTGAGTAACATACAAGGACCTCTGTACCACCTTAATAACTCTGCCAACCTCAATTTCACCATCAAATAGTCCCCCTTCTCATTAAAAGTATTTTTTGGACTTCTGCTGTTTTTATTAAATAAGTATGTGGAACAACTATTATGGAAGGAAAAGAGCATTCTACAGTGCTTCACAGTCATAGGATTACTCATTAAAGTAGCACTAATAACGTCAATATCTTTAATGCAGTTAAATACTATTTTGAAATATAAATATACCGTTATGGTTTGAATCATATGAGGTTTTTACATTGGTATTTAGTAATTTACACTGTCCAGTAAAATGTGGGTTTAAAACACTTGATATAAGCATTACAAAATACTGAAAAATTAATCAACTGCACAACAAATGTAACTATCACCCTTATTAAACAGAAAAATACCTGTATTATTCTCTAATGATTCTGCTCAACAGTATTCCTGAACTTTGCTACAACGCACCTGAAATTCCCATACATCTTTAAAATGGTTTGGTTTTAGATATCTTTTAAAACAGGCAAACGTAAGGTAACAAAAGTAGAAGTTACACCTCATTGTGTCTGTCACATCTTTCCCTGCCAAAGAAGAGATGGCTTCCAGATGTTGCAGTCTGACTGCGTGGAATATGAGGCTCTTAGGAAGAATAAAAGCCAAGTCAGATGACAACAAAGATTTAGGGGAAAAAAAAAAAGAAAAAAGAAAAAAGAAAAAACCCCACACATATGCCTACTTAAACAAGCCAAAAGAGTTCATTTATGATACAAGGCAAGCACACCTCCCAGCTGCCTAAATGTCCTAAATTTCCAAACTAAACTACAGAATAGATCAATATGCCCCTTCACACACTGATTTGTCAAAAATGTAGTCCTTTGCACATCCCCTCAAAATTTTGGCTCCTGTAAAAGCTAGGGATGTAGATGCACACATACTGTCCATAGCAAGCAGGTAACCAGCTACACAGTAAAAGCCTAGAACAGAATTAGCATTGTTCAAATGTGCAGCCAACAGCAATGAATTACTTCAGTACACACGGCAGAGGCGGGGTTTTCCAACCGACAAGGTATCCCATCTGGCAAGTTCTATTTTTTGTTCTTCCACTGATCAATGTGAGCCTGCAAGTTGCCTCGCTTTATAGGAGCCTCAGCTTCCCCTCCTACCATATAGATTTTCCCCTTTGAAAAGTCCAGGTCACTAGGGCTTTGTGCCCAAAACTTTGCTTGGGCATTTTTAAGAACAACTGCGTTTGATTATAAATTCTGGAGGGGAGACTACACAGTACATACTGCAGTAGCATCAGCTGCTACTATAAGATACAGTCAATATTAGATGACTGAAATAAGGGAAAACACCATAAAATAAAAATACTAAAGACTAGAAAGTAAAATCTTTCAAGCACATCTCACAGCGTCAGCTCCTATCAGCCCAGGTCACAGTGCACTTTGGATAGTCCTTTGAAGAGCCCACTGTACTTCTCTGCACTGTGATCCCAAGCCTTCTAAGATTAGAAGAGAAAAGGATAACCAGCTTGGTCCTGTGTTTTGTCAGCTGAGATCCACCAGAGTTTATTAGCTGAAGCTTTACACTACATAAAAACAGTCAAACTGCTTCCAGATGATAACTAAAGAAAGTAAGTCCAGCACAGAAACAAACAGAACAGAATACAAGCACAAGTCAAACTGCATTAGTCTTAACTGGATCTTTAAAATAATTTAGGGTGGAGGGGGAAAAAAAGGGGGAAGGGGAGGGAGGTGGGAAGGGGATCGGGTGGCTGGTGTGTGAGAATGCTTCATGCCCCACTCCATCCTGCTTTCTTCCCCTGCACCAGCCCAGCTTTTTTTTAACAGGTCTGGACTAGAGAAAGGGCATCACTTTCTCGGATTCCCTATGGGCCACCTGCAGGAATGCAGCTGCTCTGCACCCCAAGGCAGTGTGCTCTCCTGTCACCCTCTGGCTCAGATGACTACAGTCATTATCAAGTCTCTCAACAGCAATATAAAATTCTATTTATAGTTAAGCTCCAAAACCTGCCATTACCTTGGTGTTTGTGTAAACAATCAAGAGCAGTCGTCCATCCTTCCCTAGCTCAAATGAAAATCTATGCCATCAGAACAGAAAAGGAATATTTAAGAAAAAAGGAATAAATATAGTGCCACATCCAAACCAAGCAGTATGACAGCTAAAACCTAAGCCTTTCATAAGTGGATTATGGCTCTTCCAACAATCAATCTAAATAATCAACTTTACAAAATAAAATTCCGGTGACTACTCATGTATGCAAAAGTTGGTTTCACCCCAAAACCAGCAGAAATAAAGACAAAAACCTTGTTATCTTTCATTAAAAAGTTATCTGCAATTCTGCCAACCTCAGATCATCTGTGCTCCATACATCCTCAGTCATAACTTAAAGATTTTTAATACCCAACATTTTGTTCTTGTTCTCCCTCATAACATTTGGGCTAAAATCCCAATTGGTTTGTTCAGAGATTTGCAGCACTGAATACTAATTTTGTATGAAACAGCAGTTGTGATGTGCATGGCTTTCCCTCACACAATTTAGAGAACTGAATATATCCACAATGCAGAATGCTAATAATCCATTGATGAATTCATTACCAGATGGAAAAAAATACATATTATCATCACCAAGTCTAAAAATCACCCTCTCTTTTTCTTTATTCATCCTAGAACAGAGCCCTCTTAAAAGAATTTTGTGGCAGAGATGACTGGTGCTGAAGCCTCATGTATGGAGGCCTAGAGTTAGCTATTGACATTCATTAAGTATCCAGAGGAAACCAGCGTGGCCACTTGTATACATCCTATGAACATTGCAAAAATATTGGCATTATTCAAATCAATAAGTTATTTCAACTCTGTAATTGCTTACTTGTGGCAGGTAACAAATTACACCAACTGGGACAGCTATAACATACTATGCCTGTTTTATGAAAGCTAATGTGAAGAAAAAGTATCAAAACCATTTTTTTAAGGGACCAAATTCATTTTGCTAAGTAAGCTGACAAATACTGAGAAACTCTTGATGTGTATAAAATATTCTGAATCAAAGGTTAGTGAGATTTGTCATTTTGAAATTATCTTCCTTTGTAAGTCTCTCAAATACTGTGCATTAGGCACCGTAGGGATACGGGAGCATCCATTCCACACAGATATAAAATATGAGATGTACAGCTTGTTAAATCAACCAAAATCAAACTTTAGGTTTCTTCATTTAATCTTAAAAAAAAAAAAAAAAAAATTATCAAAAAGTTATACCCTTACATGTTTCTTCTTGAGTAAATTCATCATGTAAATAAAGCTAGTAGCCCCCTCCTCCTTCAAAAGGCAGTTATAGCCTACGGCTAAATTTATATTTTGTTGAAAATTTACTGGTCGCATTATGCAAGTATCATAATTTGTAGTAAATATTTTACTTCAGCAATGTTCAATACACAGAAAATATTTTTAAAACTACAAATATCACACTTATTAGCTCAGCAACACAGTAGAAGCTGTTGAGATAAGGTTATTACTTTCACCCTCTTTTTCCTGTATTTTCTTTTTAAAAGACGAAAAGGAAAAAAAAGGAAAATAAAAAAGGAGCAGTAGTGCCAGATGTCTCTTAAACAAGCTACATGTGCTATGATTCCTCCCCCTTCCCCCACTCCGAGAGGCATTCTGGAACGGGGTGTACCCTATAGCATCAGTTAGCTGAATTCAGAGAATTGCCCCATACTCTTGGAATCGCATGAAACTTGCAGGAGATTTCTAGGACTCAGAGGTACCAATCGCTTACTAATACCCTCACTGCCAGCTGATGAAACAAGTCTCACATGCTAAATGCTGGGATTTTTTTCTTTTTCTTCCTTACAGCTGAGACAAAAATGCAATCTTGGGCATAAGTGAAGAATTCAAGCTATTGTTTTTACTGCATCTTACACACAAAAAGAACCTCCTTTTAGTCATCATAGTCTACCAGCTCCTTTAATACAAGGCATACCAAAAAATATTTTTCTCTGCTAAAAGTTAGTTGGTAAGTACGTATAAAATGTAAAATAACATTTCATTGCAGTGTTGACTGTATTTACAGAAGCTATATTTTAATTCATACAGCAGTTTAATACTTGTGATTTTGTGTGGCAAATTCAGATAAATTTACTGGTGAACAACCCTTTCCTAGGACTCTTAACCAGCTCCTACACTGCTACCCAGGGGGGAAAACCTAACTAGACCAACTATTACCATTCCAACCAACAAGCAAACCAATCAACCACCACTCTTCCAAAAAAAAAAAAAAAAAAACCAAAACCCAAAGCAAAACAAAAAAAAAACCAAAAAAAAACCCCAACCAACAAGTTTTCACATTTCATATGCTCTGGTTTACAGTCAGATCTATTAATGACAG
Source organism: Pelecanoides urinatrix (assembly GCA_013400755.1). Classification (NCBI taxonomy): domain Eukaryota; kingdom Metazoa; phylum Chordata; class Aves; order Procellariiformes; family Procellariidae; genus Pelecanoides; species Pelecanoides urinatrix. The sequence continues at coordinate 125,369 of VZTQ01012415.1, read as the reverse complement.
CTCATCTTCACTGACAAGTAAAGCTAATATTCTGAACTGTAAACAGGGAGAACTAAAGAGCTGACAAATCCCATTTTGCTGACATTCGTTACATGGGTGGTAACCTCCAACAGAGTGATGGAAAACTCAACTGCCACAGCCGAAGTCACCAAAGGACAACTATTCAAAACCTACAGTTGTCCAACAACTGCATGGAAAAATGCTTCAGTCACTCACTATAGTTTCAGCTTTTAATTTATTATCTGAACTGTATCATCTTCTTGCGGTTTTCAGTTGATGATCATATTTGACTTACCAGTTTGAAATTACTTCTAATTATTAAAACAAGAATTGCTAGATTGCAAGTGCTGTATCTGTCACCATGTCTTCCCCAACAATTGTTGTGGTTTCATAATTAACTGCATTCCTACTCTTAATACAGGTTTCTCTTCCTCTGTTTTGCACAAAATACATATCCCCCATCTCCCCACACTCCAATCAGAAATGGGTAACTCAGCAGTTGAGAACACAACATACTCAAACGTACAGGGCTTTTTCAGTCCTACTTTAGTTTCTCTGACTCTTCTCAGTAAATAGTAATTCCAGCTATTTTAAACAGTTGGACAGAAGAGGGGTTTTTTAAAATAGGCAATATCTCTTTCAGGTTGCTTTGATCTTTCTACTCCATTTTAGGTTGTACAATGACGCAATGCTGAAAAAAGTCAATATACTTTCTCTAAACCACATATTTAAATTTCTAAAATACAAAATTACATCTAGTTGAATTCCCCATATTAAGTTATTCAGTTGTCCTAGCTACTTATTCAAGAGCAGTGTTTCTTTGACTTAATTAGTTAGCCATCAAGTACATAATTATTTATTACTCCTGTTTTGAACTCAGCAGACTCTGCTTTTACTTATGGCTAACAGATTTTGTTCTTATAAATTATTTTTACCAATAGCTTGTGATCACCACTGATTCTAACATCACATCTTAACATCTAATGGCAAATAAAAAGTTTTTCACCTGGTAAGATTCTGCAAAATCATTTACTACTTACAGCTTTAAGTTCTTGTTAAGTCTTAACTACTTTAAGTTCACAGCTCCTGAAACGAAGGTCTACTTTAAAAAAAAACAAAAACAAAAACAAAACAAAACACACACTTCAATTACAACTAATCTGTTATCACAGGGCTGGCTGTTCATTATGGGAAAAGGGAAGAGACTAAAAATTAAGTAACTGGATTAGGATTCATGCACATTTAAAATACCTTTATACAAAAAAATAACCTAATATATTTAAGTATCATCAGGTAGCAAACTTTTTCAAGTCATGATTTTAATGCCCCAGGCACTGACTTTCATAAGAACACTGAATCAGCAATAAGCCATGTCATATTAATCTCTTTACGTTACTAATGTAAACTGCCAACTTTGTGTTCTGCTTACTCTAAAAGCCACTTAATGTTTAGAACTGCTCTTACAATAAATCAGCAGTATAGAATTCTCATGCTGTTGTACCGCTAATCACAATATAATATCTTGTTTCAAATAGGCTTGCACTCAAAATTTTCTAAAATTTAAATGAAATTCCTACACAGGCGTGCCACTGGAAGTTAACATCACCTGACAAAATACCTACATGTAATGCTTAATTACACTAACACAATGTTTTGACTGAAATATATTTACCATTTTTCCTTTACTTTTGTTTGTCCATATACAACTAAGTGTAATCAGTTTTAATGTTTCAGAGTAAGGTTTAATTCCTCACCTAACCTATGTGAAAAACCTCTCACTCTTTTGGTCATGATATATTACATAGGCAGCAAAACATAGGTCACTAATATATCAATTGATCTGAAGAAGTAACTATAATAATCCTACTGAAACAGACTTATCAGATCTGTCTTGGAAGACTCAAATGTAAATAATCAAAGGGGTTACATCCTTCCAAGATTTTTTTCTTCCCCCTGTTTCAGCATCATTGACTGCTGCTTTCTTGTGGACATCATATTAAGAAGAGTTTATATATTAAGAAAACATTCTATTTGGAGTTAGTCTCCTATCCCCTCCACAACAAGCATGCTAGGGGCCATTAATATGTATACCTGATCCTGCGCAATTTCATAAACTCAAAAGGTGAGAACAATATTCTATTCAGAGGATACTTTCTTGGCGTCAGACCGCCTTGGTCTTGAAACAATACAAACCAAATTTTAACAGAAGTTAGGGAAAGAGGTAATAACGTTCAATTTAATTGTTAGACATGAACATTTTTATCCGAGTGTAAATTAGGTCTGGCGGTTGTTCAGCTTGACCTCCACTTACTATAATCTTGCCCCAGGGTATGAAAATCCTAGATCATTAAATGCTATGAATTTAGTCTTGCAAGCAACCTAAAATGAACCTGCAATCAGAGCCATGGTTTTCAACTGCTGCTAAGAGTTAAAGAGACAATAGTGATAATAGATAACACCATGTCAAGTTGGGCTTTTTATTTGGTTGGTTTGGGTTTGGTTTTTTGGGGGGTTTTTGTTTGNCACATAGACTTGGAACATATGCAGGTAGATTTTCAGGTTTTGGGGTTTTTTGTGGGTTTGGGGTTTTTTTTAATTTCAAGGTGGTTTTGAGTTTAAGGGAAAGTAATTACTGTTTAAATTCAGAGGTCAAGAGAAAAACAATCCAGCATTTTTTTAATTTTTTAACATATATATAGAGAGAGAGAGAGTTCAGTTGGAAGTTTGGGAAGTTTTTCTGAGAAAAGACAGGTTAATATAAAGCTGCCCACTTCTTTCAGTTATGAGAAAGATTTTAAAATGCCAGCTTTCCTACAATTCTCTAGATAGTCAACAGACATTTTAGGAACTGCTAACAATTCATTACTGTGAAACAGATGCCTGCCAAAAAATTAATTACAGAACATAAATTTTATTACTATGTGAATTAACTTAAGACTTCATACGCTAAGCTTTAAAACTATACTCTAGAACCGCAGAATCTGGTATAATACACAGCCCACTAAGAAAACAAGGCAGAAGAAAAAAACCAGAAAGGTATATAAGCACTTCTGCAGCTGATCATAGCAAGATACACTTGCTAGACCACAAACCAGCAAAATTCCTCTTTTGCCAAGTCTTAGCTGCAGGGAAGGAACAAAGGTAAGAACAGTTGACCAGCAGAGAAGGAGCCAGACAGCAACACAGAACCTTTAAAAAGGTCAGAGAAGACTGATGATGAACCACAGAACAAGCAGTAATTAGCTACTTGTGAACTTAACTTACATGGTAAGGGAAGGTCTAAGAACATAGCTAGAGCATTTGAAGGACTAAAGCACAAGAATGGCAAAGTCAGAGCTGTTTCAACAGCGGAATAAAATGACAAAACACAAACACCATCTGCGATATTAAAAAAGCTTTAACAAGAACTGGAGATGTCACTCATTTAGAGAACTCTGCACAGGTCTCCCAGGGAATTAACTCCAATTAAGATCCATGTGTATTAATAAAAATAAGAAAGCATAGTAAGTTTTAAAAATTAGGTATAAAGTCTCAGCACTGAATTTACACACAGTAAACATATACTACCAATGACAAGCTCGAAAGAAGCCTTTTCACCCTCATAGTGGCGATACAGAGAAATAGAAAGTACTCCATCAAAATTGTTGTTCACCCAGCTTTCTCACAAATAAATGCATAAAACTCTATGCAAAAAGAGCCAATCCACAAAGGACACCTTACCAGTTTAGGCCTAACAGAATGTCATCAGGTTTCTCTATAGCATGTACAAATATTAATCTCTTTTTCCCAAGCAAAATAATTGCATGCCATTCTCTATCAGACCATATAATGATGTTATTAACTGTATGATTATTACAGACTACAAGTAACATGCTACAGCAACGAAGGTTTAATCATTCTTTACATTACAGTATTTCTATACTTAATTCTGTATTACAGCCCAACTGAGTATACACATTTTAGAATTGCAATCACAGTTAGTCCACTCAACCCCCCCAAAACAACACATTAGGGAGAAAATTAAAGTTGTTTTGACTCTGATAGGTGAAAAACTGTATAGTATAAATTGAGAATTTTAATGATATCAACATACCTTCACCTGACTTCCCCAAGAATCAATTTCCTTAAGTTTAAATAGAAAGGAAAAGATCATTTTGCAGAAAAAAAATACAATAGTCCAGAACTATTTCCAGAAGCAGATACCAAAACATTTTCACTTCCTCCAATAACCCTGAAGAAAGTGAAGTACCCATCAAGCAATTCACTTCACATATGAGGTGACTCCTTGGAGCAACACAAGCAGCAATTTCCAGCTCAAGAAATCTCCAAAGTATTTGCTGGATTGCGGTATTTACACCCCTCAAGCACTAGCATAAAATGATGACTTTGAATAGTTCCCCTTTACCAAAACAATATTCTTGTTCAAAATGGAAGCTAGTATTTGTCAAGTAAGAGAAGACAAAGAACTGCTCTGGCTGCCTATTTAAACCAAATCTCTCACCAATTAACGCATCAAGGTTCATGCACTATGATGATTCCTTATCCTGAAACAAAAAGAATAAATTTAAGTTTTGATAACTTACCATTCCCAAAATTTACATTAAAATATCAAACTAAATTATTTATTACTTATAAATAAATCACAATCTCATTTTATATAAGCAGCAATGGTTTAAAACATGTGCATCTTCAGCACAGTAGCAGAATGTAAACGAAGGGTAATTCTACTGCTTTAAGTAACAAACTTACGGCTTTGTTCAAAAACAAAGAAATAAAAAAGATTTAAACCATCGGGGTTGAAATACCATTTGATGTTCTCATATATCACACAGCCTCTAATGTGCAACATGACATGCTACTTGTTAACAGTTCTCATCTAGGCAACATAAAGGAAAAACCCAAAAATTCTGGATGTGCTTTTTCAGTTTTCTGGAGCACACAAGACTAAAAGGGGGAGAAACAATATAAAGCACCTATCTTAAATATCTTTTTTAAAGTGACTGACTGATCACTAGCGAGAAGGAACGAACATGTATCTTCCCTAGGAAAATGAAGAAAAAACATTTTGTAGAAAAATTCATTTTGTAAAAATCTATCAACGTTTCTGTCAGCAAGACTAACAACTAGACAGAACTTATACTCGAAAGAGGAGTACAGGAAAAAAGCCACAGAGCATGAAAGAAGTCAAGAAAAACTAAACACACTAGAGAGAGATCCTTAATAATGAGCAGGATAGAAATCACAAATGAGAAGGGAAACACTATGTAGTGACCATGTTTAAATATTCAGTACTAATGGCTGATAATTATATTCTGTAAGCAGCAGGAACAGGGGTGTGATGTTGCAAATGCAATAAATCCCCAAGGAAACAATATGTCTTCAAGATGTTCTCTAGAAACTGCTTATGGTTGATTAAAGCAGCATCAATAACACATATCTAGCTATGCACAGGCAGGTAACAATCACCCCACGCTGCTAGTGAAAGAAGAAAAAAAATGAAAGACCACATGTGTTAACCTTAGCAGTTAACAGCCAACAAAAATCAAACCAGCAATACTGCAGTATTCTAGTCCCCTCAGTCACATGAAAGAAGGGATGCACGTGCATTTTGTCATGAGTGAAGAGAACTTACTACTAAAAACATTTGTTAAGCCACAATTAGTGAAACTCCCCTCTTTCACAGCAAATATTGGAATTTGAGTATTTTTAATATAGACATAAAATCACTCATGAAGAGCAGTATTTTAAGACGGACTGAAAACATGATAATTTCATATATTAACTTCCAGTCATTTAAAACAAACCTTTCACTAACTTTTATATATGAGAAAATTTTTGACATTGGATACAGGTTACCTGTTTTCTGATAAAACAGCTTGAAACCAGAAAGGATAATGAACACCCACAACCCAAAGCCCAAAGAAAACTCCAGAGCTGGAATAAAAAGTATTCATCTTCCTGGTCTTTCCCCAGTCATCTTACAGTAGTTGAAATTTCTGCTGTGTCTGCTCCAGTGCTGCCTGTACTTTCATATGTGGGGAGAAAGAAAAAGGAAAATGCATCATAACAGATGATATCTAGTTCTCAAAACCTTCTTGAGTATTAACTAACAGACAGCACTCACTCTTGCATCTCTAACAATCAATCTATCTGCCGCAATAGCACAGGCTCCCTACATCCTTTATGATCCCTTACTGATCAGAAGGAAATCATGAGCTACACATTTTTACAAATTTTTTATAATCTCACTGTAACCTGTGACAATTGCTTGGAACTTCTGGAAGGCTTCCACAATTCTTCTCTAATGAACTAAAAATCCTACAAGCACATGGAGTATGGGCAGTCAAAGTACAAATCTAGGCAGTAACTCATCAGCTGATTTATCAAGGCTTAGTAAGAAAAGCTCTGGCATGGTTCTAACTCTACAAGCAAAATGAAGTTCAGTGAAATCCATTTGCAAATATGTAACCATTATTCATTAAGAAAAGACAGTCTTTTAACTATACCAAACTTATTCCTTAAAACAGGCTATTAACCTAACAGTTACCCTTCAGACAAGGCAAGCTTTGTACTGTTCCCTGAAAAAGCCATGGCGTTCTCAACCAATGGTGCAAGNGTGACTCCTTGGAGCAACACAAGCAGCAATTTCCAGCTCAAGAAATCTCCAAAGTATTTGCTGGATTGCGGTATTTACACCCCTCAAGCACTAGCATAAAATGACGACTTTGAATAGTTCCCCTTTACCAAAACAATATTCTTGTTCAAAATGGAAGCTAGTATTTCTCAAGTAAGAGAAGACAAAGAACTGCTCTGGCTGCCTATTTAAACCAAATCTCTCACCAATTAACGCATCAAGGTTCATGCACTATGATGATTCCTTATCCTGAAACAAAAAGAATAAATTTAAGTTTTGATAACTTACCATTCCCAAAATTTACATTAAAATATCAAACTAAATTATTTATTACTTATAAATAAATCACAATCTCATTTTATATAAGCAGCAATGGTTTAAAACATGTGCATCTTCAGCACAGTAGCAGAATGTAAACGAAGGGTAATTCTACTGCTTTAAGTAACAAACTTACGGCTTTGTTCAAAAACAAAGAAATAAAAAAGATTTAAACCATCGGGGTTGAAATACCATTTGATGTTCTCATATATCACACAGCCTCTAATGTGCAACATGACATGCTACTTGTTAACAGTTCTCATCTAGGCAACATAAAGGAAAAACCCAAAAATTCTGGATGTGCTTTTTCAGTTTTCTGGAGCACACAAGACTAAAAGGGGGAGAAACAATATAAAGCACCTATCTTAAATATCTTTTTTAAAGTGACTGACTGATCACTAGCGAGAAGGAACGAACATGTATCTTCCCTAGGAAAATGAAGAAAAAACATTTTGTAGAAAAATTCATTTTGTAAAAATCTATCAACGTTTCTGTCAGCAAGACTAACAACTAGACAGAACTTATACTCGAAAGAGGAGTACAGGAAAAAAGCCACAGANGATAAAACAGCTTGAAACCAGAAAGGATAATGAACACCCACAACCCAAAGCCCAAAGAAAACTCCAGAGCTGGAATAAAAAGTATTCATCTTCCTGGTCTTTCCCCAGTCATCTTACAGTAGTTGAAATTTCTGCTGTGTCTGCTCCAGTGCTGCCTGTACTTTCATATGTGGGGAGAAAGAAAAAGGAAAATGCATCATAACAGATGATATCTAGTTCTCAAAACCTTCTTGAGTATTAACTAACAGACAGCACTCACTCTTGCATCTCTAACAATCAATCTATCTGCCGCAATAGCACAGGCTCCCTACATCCTTTATGATCCCTTACTGATCAGAAGGAAATCATGAGCTACACATTTTTACAAATTTTTTATAATCTCACTGTAACCTGTGACAATTGCTTGGAAGTTCTGGAAGGCTTCCACAATTCTTCTCTAATGAACTAAAAATCCTACAAGCACATGGAGTATGGGCAGTCAAAGTACAAATCTAGGCAGTAACTCATCAGCTGATTTATCAAGGCTTAGTAAGAAAAGCTCTGGCATGGTTCTAACTCTACAAGCAAAATGAAGTTCAGTGAAATCCATTTGCAAATATGTAACCATTATTCATTAAGAAAAGACAGTCTTTTAACTATACCAAACTTATTCCTTAAAACAGGCTATTAACCTAACAGTTACCCTTCAGACAAGGCAAGCTTTGTACTGTTCCCTGAAAAAGCCATGGCGTTCTCAACCAATGGTGCAAGACAAGAAAAAAATTATTTTTTTTCCCCCCCCAATTTAAGCCGCTAAGAATACTGTGGAATCCAAAACATTTTTCTAGAGGCTACCAACTTGAATCTCACATGCTTTAGTCATGTGAAAAAACATTAAGAACCCAAATACATAATTTCCCCCCCCCCAATAGGACACTAGAGTAATTTCCAAAAAAAATGCCAGAACAAATGCTACTGACAAGAAATCAGAGGATTGCTTAGAGATATAGGAGTTTTAAAATAGACCTTTAAGCTAGGTATACTGTACACAGAAATGCAAACAGTTAAATACAGTTGGCCAAAGCATAAGGAACTGGATGACCACCCACTACAGTCAACCTACCAAGGTGGTTTTGGCTACTCTAAAGAACAAGTGAAACATTATATAGCACATCCCAGTTGTAAGCTTCCCTCACTAAAATTACATAAACCAAATAGCAAGATCACCAACACTCACACATTCTTTTAAAATTCCTGCACTTGCTTTGCCTAAGTGCAGGAGCTACAACGCTCATCTAACTTAATCCTAACAAACCCCACTTCCCTCAAGAACTCAGCAACACGCCTGCTCACCAATTTATCTGTGGCCTTCAACAACCATTTTTCTAAACTTGTGTTTTCACAGCACAGTTTATGTAGCACACATTATTGCATGTCCAAGTCAGATTAGAAGCAGTATGCATTAACCAAAAAAAAAAGCGGGGGGGGGGGGGGGGGAAATTTTTTTAAAAAAAACTTTTTTNTGTTAACAGAAAATTTCTTAAAAACATTTATTCAAGAGTACAATACTGTACTTCTCGCTCCAAAGTAATTAATCATTTCAATTGAAGTTGACTGGTCTAATGTGGAAACCTTTAAAAACACAGTGAAAAAATGCTTGGTTTTTATCCTCTTTATCAATACATAAAGAAGCAAAATGAAATTTTAGTCCAAGAACTGCTTTATGAATGTGAATTTATGATTAAGTTGATTTTGGGGTAGGGAAATCTATAGAAGCCTAACAATGTATTTCAAAAAAAGACGAAAGACAGACAGACAGAAAAGAAGAAAAGAAAAAAAAAAGTCTTTGTAATACTGCACAGGAAACTGCACATCTAACCAAATAATAGTGAGTGACAGGAAAACATTTTATTTCTCCCTTTCCACCCTTTTGCCCTAACTGGTACTAAGTGATCAAGTCTACTTCCATAGATGTGAATGGGTCCCTAAAAACCAGTGTGTCCCCTAGGCTTTCTTCAGTTTAGCAGGTTTTTTTTAAAAGGTCCTGATGGAGTTTCCTATGCCTTGTCAGTGGTAGTTGTTAACGTGGATGCATTAGCCTCCATCTCCATTATTGACAACTCCCTTGTTTCTACTTGCTACACTGAAGACCACTTACCTCACAAGAATTAGCAAATATCAATGCAAGAAAAAGATCTTTTTTTTAATGCAATTAAATAGGGCAGCACTACCATGTCTTTCAGAGAATTCCGAAAGACAGAGGAGTTAACAGTGTTAAAACACAGATGCTATTCATAAATCTAAATATGTGGGGGCAGGAATGAGGGAGAAGGAGGAAACGAAAATGGCATGGATAAAGAATTACTTCAGGAGGGTAACTGCTACCAAATTAGAATAAGATGATTAATATTCAGCCATTATGAGATGGACAATATTTACCTATCCTATAAGCAAAATCAGTAGTACTGACTCTTCTGTAATGTCTTTTGCCTTTATTTTCATTAGGCTCTCGACGTGGAGAAATTCAGTATTCTAGTAATAATTCACAGTTATTAGAAACTTCAACAATAACATAACTTCTGAATTCCATTTTGTACCCCATAAAGCAATACCGCTAGATAACGCACACCAACAGATACACTCACCTATACTGTCATCACACACAGTTCACAAGGAACAACGCTCAGGGAAAGAATAACCCAGTCTATTCTAAGTAACTGTATGGCATTTGCAGAATAAATAACAGTCTTATTCCAAAATTAAGTCACCAGAGGAAGAGTCTAAGCACAGGAAGAGCTAATTTACAGGACAGTCAAAAACTGCAGCATGATACTTAAATCACACCATCTTCCAGGTTTCTGCATAAACATCTGCCTTCTGTGCCAACAGGACATAGCAGTACACTGCAAGAGTCCTTTGACAGCGATACCACAATTGTTACTACCTGGACAAAGCAGTACCAGATCACCCAGTCATGAAAACTTGACATATATTAGACTGAGGCACACAACTACATTTCTGATAATCTTGCACAAACATATAATGCCAGATCTGTCCTGGACAGAAGATATGTGATTCATCATTAAACCTGTTTGAGAATTACAGGGTGATTTTACAAACAGGCAGAGTAAGTTAGCACCTTTCAAATATGTAGTTGTGGCATTTTTGATTCATTAACACTTAAGAGTGCTGCCAGGCCTTCTTCACAAAGGACTGGCACCAAAATAGGATTGTTTTGTAAATTATAAAAACATTAACTAACTGAAGCACTACTAAAACCAGTATTACAGACAACGAAAGCCGTTACTTTATCAATCTCTGGTTCACTTTAGTGCTTTCTTTAAAAGAACACCTATACTGATGGCAGGGGGGGAAGCCAAGAATGAAGAAAAAGGGGGAGGGGGGAGAAGAGACGCAAAAGAAGGCATAGAGCACATAGCTTCAACTCTCACTGTTACTCTAAAGTATGAAAGTTAAAATACAATGGTATTTTAAAAAGAAAACCAACCCTAACTTACGTAACATGAAAAAAATATCTCTAAGAATAAAGATAAACACATTATTCGTCCAGTAAAACCAATACAGACTATAACAAACCAAAATATTGTAGTATATACTTAACAGGAATGCAAAATAGTATTTCCAATCATGTTACCAAATACCTTCTACTACCTTTTCCTTAAAGACACTCCTTACTGCCTTAAGTTTGCATTTCCTTCAATGCTGATTTATCATTATACTATATCATTAAAATATTCTAAGCAAGTATTTTCTTACCATTTTTGACAATTCTAATTCTTGGTAATTTGTACTTCTCTCAAACTTATTTTCCTCTCCTTTTGATCTCATTCTATGTATATCCATACAAAGACATTCCTTAGCATTGCTTTCTCAAGATTTGAGGCTCTAACAACAACACTGGTGAAATACATTTTTCAGGTAACTTTTTTGCATGCCAATAACATTTTTGCTTATTATCATAAAATGATATTAACTGTTCTGATTTGCTATAAGATATCACTTCTGAACGTGACAATTGCAATAGTTAAGCTTTGTATGATGCCCAAAATAGCAGTATTTTTACAGTAACATGCAGCTTATACTGTTTGACGTGTCTAACTGATTAATTCCATCATGTACATGCTCCCTGAATAAACTGCAGAATCTTCCTCCATTTTATTTGGAGTATATATATCTACTCCCAGATTAGTGGCTCCGGAGAACCACTTAAACAGAAGTAACAATATGGTAAAATTTTAGGAGTTTGAGAACACAGATACCCCAGATTTCTAACACTCTAGACTATGTTCTACTATATTGTGATACACAAGTTCCAATGTACAACCTGCAACACATACCCTTCAACTCTAAATGTCATTGTCTTTTGTGCAGAAACTACCAAATCCTAAAAATTAAGTACATATTTAAAACCATCATGCTCTCCAGCAGTTAAAGGTTTTACACTGCTAATATTTTTAGAATATAAAATGTTACACATACATTATACAAAATCCATTTTTAAAACTTAAGCACTTCCACTACTTCCACTTACTTCCCTATTTCACAACCTTTGCCTTTTATATGCCTTCTCAAATTGTCATTCACCTTTAGAAAAGGAAGCAGTTCGATGGCAACAACTTGGCCGAGTACTAGTAATTTCAAATATTTTTCCAGTATTCTTTTCAATTATCAACTGAGAGCACATTTTATACCAATTTGAACAGACTGCATTAACTCTATCTATCCTCTTTTTTGCTAAATAATGAATGAAACTACAAAAAACCACCACAGTAGTTTGATAATACAATAAAATAGATGGGTTGCTACTAGTGAAAGGAATAGTCCCACTGCCCCCTTCTCCCTGCATTTACTTCTGGCCATATCTCATAGTCAAGGGCACTCGTCAGATCCTTTGTTGGGCAACAATCTATTAATTTCTTTTTGAATGAATTAGCTTTCCAACAGTTTAGTAAGTTGAGCTGGCTCAACAAAAGAGTCCTGTGGCTGGTGCAAGAAAACATCTCTTTTCAAAATCAGTGAGACATTACAGCAGACATGATCAACAGTCAAATTATGCCAAAGGAAAAAAAGAGATGTCCATACTGTTTTGGTAGGCTACAACTGCTTTTAAAGTTGCCATACACTGCTCCAAATCTAGCTTTGGAGCTAGAATCCAGAAATCCTCTCCAGCTACAGCATTATAATGCATAATTAGTACAGCACCCAAATGCCAGTAGCAAGTGTTATCTAGCCAACTATGAAACATAAAAGCCTGGCCCCAACGTGCTATTTTTCCAACAATAACAAAAATTCACAATTCACTCTGTTTTGTGGTGCCTGAATAAATGTTCTGACAAGCCAATAGTTGATCACCTTTGCCTATATAAAATGGCAATGAAAGCAGCAGAGATGTGACAAAAAGACGTTACATCCCTGCTGAACAAAGACCCACCAGCCCACTTCACCAAGTACAGCCAAGAGTGGTTCCATCTAGGTTCTATAATCCATTACTATTACAATGTTTCTTCAGCATATCAGACATGATTAGAATCTGCCATTACTCTGTATAAAGCCAGAACTAGCTTTATTTAATCACAGACAGCACTCACCACTGAGTAGTTTAATACTGTAAGAGTAAGTAATGAGAACTAGTTCTATTTCTAATTATTTTCTTCATTGATCTGTGTAGCTTCTAAAAATCATGCTATTACCAGAAAACAAACAAAAAGAATTTTTTTTTACTGTGTTCATACCTGAGTTGTTTTGACTAACATTTTGTCAGATGATAATCAAACAGAAATACAGTTTTATTCTAACTAAAATCAGAAGAATTCTTAGAACAGTACTAGGCCTGCATATGGGATACTTATGCACGCTCTCAATCTTTGTACAACACTACTTTTCTTAAAAAGCTAGCTACATTTTAGACACTTAGTGAAGGTCAAAAGTCCCAGAGACATTTAATTTCTAAAGCTACTGAACTTTACAACAAACAAAAAAAACCCCTCATTACCGAAAACTCAAAACCTCATTAACTAAAACTCAATAGCAAATTAATACATAACAACCAATTTAAAATTGGTGAACTGTTTGGTCAAAGACAAAACGTAACCTGAAGTAAAAAAGTCGACCTTCTTTTATAGACTTTCTCTCCGAAATTTACAGTCAGCTTTTAATGTGTTACAAGTTACAATTCAAACTTGCTTACAGACCAATAGTAACTATATATTCCCAGAGACTATACACTGTTGTCAGACCATTTTTTTACATTAATTTAGGAAATTTCTCTTTCAACTCTCTACTAAAAGTTTAAGACCATTATGCCCTATCCACCATTCGTTTTCCTTAGTCTTCTGTGTCTCCAAGATGCAACACAACGCCGCGGAAAAGCATCCAGGCCAGTCCTGGTGCAGGAAACAAGCAAGCTGCTTTAGCACAGTACCCCACCTAT
>VZTQ01012415.1:36978-111039 GCA_013400755.1 Pelecanoides urinatrix | reverse complement strand
GAAATCCTCTCCAGCTACAGCATTATAATGCATAATTAGTACAGCACCCAAATGCCAGTAGCAAGTGTTATCTAGCCAACTATGAAACATAAAAGCCTGGCCCCAACGTGCTATTTTTCCAACAATAACAAAAATTCACAATTCACTCTGTTTTGTGGTGCCTGAATAAATGTTCTGACAAGCCAATAGTTGATCACCTTTGCCTATATAAAATGGCAATGAAAGCAGCAGAGATGTGACAAAAAGACGTTACATCCCTGCTGAACAAAGACCCACCAGCCCACTTCACCAAGTACAGCCAAGAGTGGTTCCATCTAGGTTCTATAATCCATTACTATTACAATGTTTCTTCAGCATATCAGACATGATTAGAATCTGCCATTACTCTGTATAAAGCCAGAACTAGCTTTATTTAATCACAGACAGCACTCACCACTGAGTAGTTTAATACTGTAAGAGTAAGTAATGAGAACTAGTTCTATTTCTAATTATTTTCTTCATTGATCTGTGTAGCTTCTAAAAATCATGCTATTACCAGAAAACAAACAAAAAGAATTTTTTTTTACTGTGTTCATACCTGAGTTGTTTTGACTAACATTTTGTCAGATGATAATCAAACAGAAATACAGTTTTATTCTAACTAAAATCAGAAGAATTCTTAGAACAGTACTAGGCCTGCATATGGGATACTTATGCACGCTCTCAATCTTTGTACAACACTACTTTTCTTAAAAAGCTAGCTACATTTTAGACACTTAGTGAAGGTCAAAAGTCCCAGAGACATTTAATTTCTAAAGCTACTGAACTTTACAACAAACAAAAAAAAACCCTCATTACCGAAAACTCAAAACCTCATTAACTAAAACTCAATAGCAAATTAATACATAACAACCAATTTAAAATTGGTGAACTGTTTGGTCAAAGACAAAACGTAACCTGAAGTAAAAAAGTCGACCTTCTTTTATAGACTTTCTCTCCGAAATTTACAGTCAGCTTTTAATGTGTTACAAGTTACAATTCAAACTTGCTTACAGACCAATAGTAACTATATATTCCCAGAGACTATACACTGTTGTCAGACCATTTTTTTACATTAATTTAGGAAATTTCTCTTTCAACTCTCTACTAAAAGTTTAAGACCATTATGCCCTATCCACCATTCGTTTTCCTTAGTCTTCTGTGTCTCCAAGATGCAACACAACGCCGTGGAAAAGCATCCAGGCCAGTCCTGGTGCAGGAAACAAGCAAGCTGCTTTAGCACAGTACCCCACCTATACTAAGATGGCCCTGATGTCGGTATTTCTTCTCATTAGTCCACACTGTTTCCAGCACGCAATTTACTGCATAGACCTCTTGTTGCAAATTTTCATGTTTAACTCCCTAAAGAAAAGCTGGAATGACAAAATCTTGAAGCTTAAGTCAGAACTACTGAAGCCTCTCTTTAAAAGGATGCTTAACATGAAAACATATCCAATCCAACTTGCAAAGACACACATTTATAAATTCATGCATATTACTGTTGTAAACTACCTGAAGAAAAGAATATTTTACAATCTCTTCAAAAGAAAAATAAGCAGTAGAAAATTTGGGTAATACAAGCTAAAACATACAACTACATAACTTTCTGTAAAAACTGCCACTCAAAAGGGGCATTTTTATGAATTATAAATGTTTGTTTTAAATCCATACGCTGATTTTTCAGACACTGCTGCAGCAAACTACTTCCACAAAACACACTAGTCATTTACAGGTAATCAACAGCATAGACAAAAACCAACATAACAGTAGTTTTCAAAGTAGAGCATGGGATCCTAGTAAAAATGTACATAGCAACTTTGGTTTTGGTGTTGTGAGAACCTTACTGTAATCAAAACACTAACAGTTTAATGGATTTGTCATACCAGTTATATTTAATAAATATCAGTTAACTGAAAACTACCATTTATAATGCCAGAACACAGATAGGGAAAACCTAAATAACTTTTTAGTACAGGTATACAGTAAGTAATTAAAATAATTTTCAACTTAAGACTATGTTTTAAGATGAATGACAGATAGTTCTTAAGAAGCAGGATCAGAATGAACATTATTCTCACAGCATTACTTGTTATGAATATGCTATGACTCCCCAGATTGGAAAGAAAGAAACCTTAATATAGTAGAAACAAAAACTAGCACAGAAAAGCTTGAAATACCACATACAAAATGAATGAAATGCCATTCTTTCCAGCAATCAGCATCCTATAACGCACCGACCTCCTGAAGAGTAGTACTATACTCTATTCATAACTTTCTTCTACGCCACACTAAGCCAGAAGGGGAGGGTGACAAAAAAGGTATGTTAATAAGATGATAAAGATTATTCTTAACTACACTAGTTACAGCATTTTGTTCTTTCTGACATCAAAAAAAGCAGGGGTCATAACTGGCTGTAACTGATTTATAGTGACAGAAATTGGGCTCAAATGTTAAATAAAGATTAGTTAATATTTGCAGAAGACTTTGAACATACAAAATGCTATGTAAGTAGCAAGTATTAAGTCTTCCCACACACTCATTTTGGCATGCGTCCAAGCAGGGAAGTCCCACAGAAACATTTCAACAGCAGTAAGGAGAAACTGAGAGAGCTCAGGCAATCGCAGCTATATTCACAACAGTCCTTCTAAGGAGCACCTGCAAAACTGGGGAGAACCAATGCCCACTAGCCATGCTCTCTGCCTTCTACAAATTCAACACCAAAAAAGTAACTCCTGTTCCAACACGGCTTATATAGATGGATACTGAACAACCCGAATCTCTATAATCCTCTGTACAACCTAAAACGATCTAGAAAACGCCAAAAATTTTGTACGTGGCTTTCCCGTTGTCTAGTATTTCTGACCAGACTACAACTTCACAAAGCAAAATCACAGCCTACAGTGTAGCTGTCAGTTTGATTATTCACATAGAAGTTTATTTTCAACAAATCATAGCTTCTGCCTAGAGCAGACCAGTTTCCCCAGATCTAAATTCTAAACTGGTGAGGAATTAAGCAATGAATCACTATGCAATAGTTTCTGATCAATCAACAGTAAAGCTCTTCCCAAACACCTAGAGAAGAAAGCCGGCATCTTCTTAGCTAGTTGAAAAAAATCAGAGGATTCCACATTGTAAAAAACCACTCTGCAAGTTTTCTTCCAGGAGTGGAAGAAAACAAAACGCTCTGAACTGAGCCTAAAGCAAGGTAGAGAGAAGAGGCAGGCAATGTGTTCAGGCATTATTTGGTCTATTTCTCAGTATCTCTGAAGGACATTATTACTATTCTATGAGATTAAAAAAAAGGCATGTCTGGTTTAGTTATCAGGTACTCCCAGAGATGAGACCTGTAGCCTCAGCACACCCCCAAAAACTCAGAAGCTAGGAGGGAGATGAGTTAGGAGAGATGGGACTTAGGATCATTGCATACGGTGGTCCATAAAAAGGCCGAAGACAGACCTCACGTATAGAACTGGCACTGCAGTTTCCATAAACCACGGAAAACTCGAGAGTGCAAAGGCTCATAATAAGATCTAACCACAACAGGCTGGTAAGCATCCAACTGAAGGAGGAGGTCTAGCAGGGTTTTGACAACAGCATCTGATTAACCATGCTAAGGCTGGAAGAAAATCTTGAGGGGAGGAAACTCTTCTATAACCGTTCTTAAATCTTCTCTTACCCCTTCCATCTCATTCCAAGTAACACCTGCACAACTTCTAACCAGCATATAGACTGAAACCAAAGAAAAATGTTCATGATCTTCCTGCCTGCATAAATTAATGCAAAACAGCAGTCCTGAATTTCCCTGCAAAGCTTCGGCTGATCTGTGACAGACTACGTAACATTTCAGAAAAGAAAAGAAAAAAAAAAAAGATAAAACAGAGATCACTACAAAGATTAGAGGATTACTTTTGGAACTGGCATATCACCCAAGTGGTTTTTAAGAGTAAGACCAGGTAGAAAAGTAGCAGACGACAGTAGGAGTAAAGTTTTATTTTCTTGGTCCTACAGTTACAGAAAACATTGTCACTACTGTTGGACCAGGCAACTGATAAAGACACTTCAACTACAGAAAGGGGCAGTCCCCCTCAATTCTATACTCTCACTGGCCAAAAGCTCCTGTATCCTTTCCCATGCAGAAGCAGCACCCATTTGACTCCACAGAAAACTACTCTTCTTCACAGTTTAGCTCCCTAAACCTCCTTGAACCCCTCCTGGGGGGCACATCATGAAGGCACATCTTCAGTAGCTTGAAGGGAACAAGTATGGAAGGAAAAAGTCTATGAAAGAGGGAGGACACTCTGCATGTGGAGTTATGTTCAAAAACTACTTCCAGTTACGTAACTGCCCGATTCTGTTCTTTCAAATCAGTTAAGTAACTAGTCTCTCCACCAACTACCCTCATACTAAAAAACAACTTTCCATTTTCAATGGATTGCCAGGTTGATTTCTCTCCTCCAGATCCCCCTGCAAAAGGCTTTAATGATTAATTTTTCAATTCCTAATTTATCAAACATTTGCACCTTCCACATCTGACGGGACAATGTATTCCAAGATTAAGATTTTACATAAAAGCAGTTATTTAGACTTTATGTAGCTAATAACCCAATGCCAACACATTCCACAACAGAAAAGTGAAGGTGATGCAACTGGACACCGAACATACTTTTGAAATGGTTCTAGAAAGCACCAACACATTCTTACACTTTCCTATCTTTCCCATCTTCCTTGGTATACTTTCCTTCATCCTGGTAATCCTATTTCATCTTCTAGGATGCTTAATTCCTTATATACTGTCAAATAGTCCTTGCTGTAAAGGAACTAAAAAACTTCCTAAATTTCTTAAATCCCCAAGCTACCAAGAACATGGACTCAATCTTGCATCCAAAAGAACTGTTAGAATTTTTCCATACTTCTCTTCACTGGAGATAGGAGAAGACTAAGCCCATTTGTAGGATTATGCAAGAATGCATAAATCCTCTCTGTAAACAAAACTTCCCTAACCAGTTTTGAATGCAAGGTACGCTTCACATAGTTTATATCCCCTTGGCACAAAAAGGAACAAATGTGAGAATTCAGTTTTACAGAAATTGTTACTGCATTTGGGGGCGAATACGAAGAATCTTAATGTTTGACCTACTGTATATGAAGAGAATGACTTACTGTATTTTCTTCTATCCACAGTTTATTGAACTGAAAGTTTCTAAAAATGTTTTTAATGCTTTGGTATCATACTGATGTATACAACCTGTGTCTTGCCACCTTTGAAAATTTTTGCTTAGCAGTGACTACTGCTCTAAGGCACAAATATACTCTTTTCTAAGTACACAACTTTATTAACTTCCATAAAACCACTGCATTGCTGAACAGAAATTGAGCAGTATAACCAGAAAGACAATGCAATGCAGCAAGGGAAATAAAATGCCTAAAGACTGATTTTTCTGCTTATTTTTCAACTGTCAAGCCACAGGTTTTCTAGTTTACAAAATCTGTTCTATTTCACAGTAGAGTAGTAATACAGCATACATACATTGCTACATCAGCAATACTTTTTAATTCATAAACATTTTAAAAATTAAATACCAATATAAATACATCAGTTTTGAAAATACAGCTTATCAAAGTAAGTCAAATGGAAGCCCACTTAATAAAACAAAAGCAGCTTAAACATGGAATGTTGAAGATAAAGATGTAATTCAGCAGCACATGCAAAAAAACCCCAAACATTTTTCCATTATCATTGAAGTATTTGCCTTAAACCATTTCTATGTTTGGTAAATCAATATGCAAAAGCCAGTTTCACCTTTTTTGGCCAATCGTTTATTAGCCAAGTAACGACAGACCTATACCACAATGCAAGAGACATACTTGTGCAGCTTTCCTTTCTGGTTACCATAGTTTCAAATGAACTGTAGATTTCTAGAAATAATACTTATAAGAAGGAATTAAAAGATCACTGCTTAAATATGACAACTGCAAGAAGAATCATTTTGATCGGTGTATGACACTCAAGTGAACAGGTAAATGCTTAGGAAAGGAAATGTTATTTGCAAGACCTTGTCATAGACACAGTAGTAAAGCTTGAGCGTGGACAGCAGGAGAAGAATAGAATGCAACCAGAGGGAAGAGGAAAGTAGGCACCAAAAAGTTATTCTGTAGCCATTCACCTCTCTCTCTTTTTCAATAATTTCTTGCACCTTCCACATCCAGCTCTAAACCAGGTCATTAGCCTCCCAAGCCTCCATCATCAAGGAATACTTTCCAAACACATACTGGGGGGTGGAAGGGCATGAATCTTCATAGGAATTTGAGATGACTTTAAGACCTGAAATAAAAAAAGACCTTCCAATAAGAACAGCATAATAGATTGCCAGAGAGACTGCAGAAAATCCATTCTCTGAGATACTCAAAACTCGACTGGACAAATTCCTGACCAACCTGGGCTAACTGGACAAGCTTTAAGCAGGAGGTTGGACCAGACCTCCAGAGGGCCTTTCCGTCCTATACGATTCTGTGACCTAGAACACAAATAATTTTTTCATTGTGGCATCAATTCTAGGAAGCAACTGACCATCCATAATGCAAAGCTCTGTTTTATGTGGAGTCAGAAGGAAGTATTTTGGATAGTTTTCAAATACGTACATCAAGCAATGATAGAAATAAAACAGTATATGGCAGCACACACCAAACTGAAACTTTCCTCTAAGAATATAATTCCCATCTCAAAATAGTACAAAATAACAACATTTGAAAAACACTTATGTAATTAATCTTAAATAATGAATATCACAGTCTTTCCTTTTGAACTATATTTAATTTGTATTCTTGACCCTAAATCAAGACACAATAGTCCGTATCAATTCCACTTCCTATTTGTCTGCCACAAGCATAGCACTGCCATATGTAGACTGCAGCCACTGGTCATTCTCATTGGGGGCAGGGGGGAAGTCTTTATCAAGTTTCCCCAGTTTTCTCCCTTAGAAAAAACATCATAATTTATCAGTTCTCTGTTTCTAAGATGATCAGAAGTGAAATGAAAAATATTGCCAGTGGTCAGGATGTACCACTTATTAGTCAAATTAAATTAATTGGCCACTATATCCATAATTATAAAATGTATCTTATTCCAGCACTCATGTCATATAAAATCACCTTCAAATTAAAAAGTAGACACCTCAAATGCATGCTACATGAATTACAAAACTATGTTCCTGACATTTACTACTTACACTGGTTTTTTAGTAAGTTCAATTATGTACATATTCAATTGCCCATAGTAAGATAATAAAAGTAACATATAAAAGAATATGGATCTTCAATATTCACCCCCCTACTCCACACAAACTCTCCTCATACTGAACACTCCCTGCTAGAAGATTACACTCTTGACAAATAAAATCAGCCAATTATATTACTTGCATATTATCTGCTAACTAAGACTTGATATGGTCCAAATTTCCAGAGTTGATCCTTCTTAAGGGATGAACTGGGAGTTTACCTAAAGGAATAATAGGTAATTGCATGAAAGACGGAAAAGCCTATCTTGAACAGCTTATTTTTATTTGTAAACAAAGTAAATCTTTTTTTCCCCCAGATGAGATGCTGCAAAGAAGATATTATTTCACAAAACATAGGCTGAAATCCTATGTTAAGTGAAAAAAATGCAATTCAGCCATAACCAAGAACTGCAACATTACCTCCAAATCAAAAATATTCATCTCTTTCCAGGCAGATCATTTGTATTAAGCAATAGGAAGATAACTGCATTAAGTCTTCTTTGCTATGTGACTACATGTACTACATCACCACGTCTTCCCAGGAAACATCAAACTGACAAGCGTGTACACTAAATGATGCCTGTCACTCAGCGGGAGTGGGGTACTACTGGGGAAGGGAGAAACTTGGGGGAAGCCTGCAGGTAAGGTTATTTGTCCTGCAGATCACCCAAAGCTCACTCACTGGCCAGAAGTTGAGCAGCAAACCTTTCACCAAACCTTGGCAACAACTTGAAGCCAATTTTGGAATGCAATACCAACTAAACAAAACATGCATTCCTAAGGTTTGTTGCTTGTTTTTTAAGTGGTCAGTAGTTTCGGAAATGTTTTGTGCTTTCGGAAATGTCAGTATATTTGATTTCTTTTCCCTGTTTTGCTAATAGAAAAACCCTGAAATTTGATAAGAAGAATTATAGCTGGATTCCAACCTAGACCACTGCAGACATACATATTACATGGCATCATGCACCATTTGAGACCTTTTTCAAAATACAAGCAAAAGTTATTGGCTTGCCCTATCAACCCTAGAACAATGGGAACAGATGCAAAAATACTCTCCTCTCTAGGAGCCACACAGAAGCGCTGACAAAAAACTGTACGAAACAAATATTCATCCATTGACTTCTAGTGCCACACATATTTCCTCACTCTAATCCAATGACTAATCTTTACTGAAATAAAAGCATCAAAAAGTAAAATGCGTAAAAGGTTGTGTAAGGGCAGGACTAATAAGGCATCAGAATCAGAGCCATAAGAAAATAAAACATTCATCCACCTAAAAAAAAACCACACAACCAACACACGTTCTCATCTCTAGATACTTGGTTTTGGGTGGGTATTGTGATTAACTTCTCAATCACAGATCACAATCTACCCTCCAATATATGCCAATCTTCTTACATCTACTTACTCTTCTAATTATATTCTTCTACAAAAATAAGCCCTCCGGAGGGGGAAGTTAGAGCTAGTTACACAATCAAAAAAATGTACAGAATAGACAACAATAAAGTACACACCTGGACATAAAAGCAGGTACCTGGATAAAGTAGTTACATGACAGGTAACTAAATTTCCCTCTGAAGTCACAATAAGACAAGAGGTAACTGCATACAAATGCAGTCCTACACGTCCTTTATTTCTGACTCAAACTGGGATAAAGAAGTTTAAAAATAGACTGTGCCTGTGCTCCTCCATGCAACTCTGTAGCCACTAAGGCTAGGAAAAGCTAACTGTCACATGAAAGCCAAGGGGGTACACCTTGGGGGGTCAAATTTTCCTACGTCCCTATCTCCAAAACTGGGTATCAGATCTCTCCTCAGATCTGACCAGTTGAGAGAAAACGTGAGATGAAAGAAAAGAAACATCTTGCTTTCCCTTCTTCTCTACCCAAGATCTCACAGACCTGAGATTTTCTTAATAGTGCAACACTTGGAGATACAGAGATACTAAAAGGGAATAGAGTATACTGTGAAATATTGCAATGGCATAAGCCATCCAATTTAGGACTCTGGTCTAGTCTTAGTGATCTTTACCATCAAACTGAGAGGATCAAGAGAAGAGAACACAGTTTTTGTGTCGATACCTAAACAGTGAAACATCTTCCTCAAGACAGAAACCAGTCAGACAACA
The DNA here is from genome assembly GCA_013400755.1 of Pelecanoides urinatrix. NCBI lineage: Eukaryota > Metazoa > Chordata > Aves > Procellariiformes > Procellariidae > Pelecanoides > Pelecanoides urinatrix. Next base: position 101,620 of record VZTQ01012415.1, on the reverse strand, counting down.
GCCCCTCAAGCTTTCCAACTTGAACAAGTCAGCATTAGCCCTGCATTTGTCTGTGGTGATCTAAATGTGGGCTTCAGAAGATCCCCTTACTTCATATTTACTCTCCACACACACACAAGAATAAAAAACAAAACAAAAAAATGACAAAAAAATTCACCAGATTCTGATGAACTGCAACATGACAAAACTTAAAGAAAATAAATTCTAATTAGAACAACGTATGATCAAAAGTACATTTTTAGTCTCCAACTCTCAAAACAGAAGTTTCCTCTGTATCACTCATAAGTAAATATCTGACCTTGTTAAAAGTCACATCAGATTTCAAGGCTTACCACAAAGACACACAACTTTTTGAAAGCAGATTTTTTTTTCCTAACATAAAAAACCAACTGAACGAATCTTCAAACATGAAATCTGTTCACAGAATGGTGAAAGAGTTTAACTGGTTTACTCCAGAAAGCAGTCTTTTCGAAAACAACAAACGCTAGAGCAAGAGCTTCAGTTATGCTGATGTCATACTGCAGAGGTGCCCAAAAGGTTCTCCCCCCGCAGTTCCTTCTACCAAAACAAACACCCCAGTCCCCCTGCCCTCCCCGCAGGGCTGCCCCACGGGGGCCCTCCGAGCCCTCCGCAGCGCCCTCTGGGGTGCAGGGGCGGCCGGTGCAGCAGAGCGACCCGAGGCCGCGCCAAACCGCCACCAGCTCGGCGGAGCCGGGTCTTGCCCCAGACGGAGCCCAAACCCGAAGAGACGGTAGCGAGTAAGTCGGCACACGGTAAACTCCTTCCCGGCAGGAAGGACTCTCATACCTTAACCAGGACGTTTAATCTGCCTGTAGCCCCACTTAGGTCCATCTCTGTCTGCAGCCAACAGGAGAGGAGGGGCAGGAAGAGGACCAGAGCAGGACTGCCAGGGCCAGTGACAGAAGTGCTACGGGACCATGAAGATTTCCCATTTTTACTTGCCCTTTGACTTTAAAAGTGGAGGTGATCTAAAATATTGGATGGCTTTGAACCTAAACCAATGCAATAGGCCTGCATGTCACCATTTACGTTTTTGTGATGCATATGCAAAAGAGCTCTTTCCATTCATCCATAGATTTGTTGTGCATAAGCTTCCTATTTTCCAACCTACAACTCCAATTCCCTGCTCACCCCAGTTTCCCAAGGAGCAAGTTATCACTTCATTCTCTCTTCTTCGTCAATGATCCTCATAAAAGGAAGCCGAAGTTTTCAGAATGTGAATGTTTGAAGCGATACTGAGAAAGTGAGCAGAGCTTATTTAAGAATATTAAACTGATATGTTGATGGCTGCTATCAATCACTTCTTTCCATTACAAGACAATTACTGAAGCAGATGAAGCTCTTAGAAATTCTAGCATCTAGCTGACAGAGACACAATCTACAACACATTCCTCTTCCAGTATGTTTTCTTAACTCCTCACACACACTCACAAAAAAACCCCCACAATAAACCCAGTACCAAAAACCAACATTACCATTTTGGAAATTCACATCTACAATATTCTCCTAAGTTTTCAAACTAATTGGAGAAGAAACGGTCACACTGTAGGCAGAGATCACACCGAGTTCAAAACCCCGTCTCATTTGACAAAACACAGCATTCCAGTAACACAACCAAGAAGCATAAGTAATCAGAAGAAATATTTGCTTACTTTTGGGAATTCATTTGGTGAAAATAAGCAACAAAAATGTTTAAGATTTCTGTAAAACATGCAACCTGTTTACACTGGCACACAAGTTCCAGAAAACCTAATCTCTCCTATAATACTTGCCTGCAGCAAAACAACCAAGACAGTAACACCACCAAGTGAAAATGACAAATGAGGACTCTCAAATCATTCTAAATTTGAACCATAAATGACAAAGAGCAATCTAATTCTAAAAAGTTCACAATACTCTGATGTGCTAACATTATTTCATGATTTGACAAAGTCTAATATAGTTGCTCCCACCAACAAGAGCACGCACTTTCAAGTGGTTTGTTGCCTGCAGCTATTTTTTACAGGAGACTGTAGTAGCATGTAATATTCAAGAGAAGCTGTCTACATTACTTTTTTAAAAAATAAGGCAGTTACTGTTGATAAGTTATACTGAAACAAAATAAAACTAAAGAGAGCATTTAACTGACAATTCTATTTACACTCCTTCCAAGTGGAAATTATTTCATTCTGCACATTTATGCCTTTAAAGACTTTAATGCGTAAAGCTGGAATGTGATATATTTATGGAATTTGAGTTAGATTAACAGCCAGCTAATTGAATACTCCTATTTTAAAAATGGAATGCTCTTCAAGTAGCACAATGAATTTTTAAACCAAATATTTTAATGAGCTATGAACCTACCAATTTTTTTGTCATTTCACAGAATCCTTTTTTTTAAAAAATATATTAAAATATCACAGCATCATTAACTTGAACCACCTTACTCAAACCAATAATTTCAGTTTTTGGTTACAAAACATCAAGACATTGTGTTTAAAAGAAAAGATCTGTACATAAATTTTAACTAGTCTTCTTAAATACAAGTATAACACACCCTTACATTGCTTATTGACTTTACTCAGTATTATCTTCCTGAAACTGTAAATGGATGAAAAAGCTCCAAAAACATAACTCTGGCACAGGTGCATAACTTGGGAGATATCCGAGCACTAGTCTCTCCCATCCCCCAGTTCCATGCCTGTTTTTTTTGTTTGTTTGAATTTAAGGCTTATACAACATCCAACTTAAGTTTACCACAGTTAACTTAATACAAACAATAGCAACAGGTTGCATAAAACCCACCTGTAGACAACACTGTAAAACGTCATTGGTTTTGCTAAGAAGGACCCACATGAGCCCCATCGGTTATGGAGCAAGATCCATCTATTAGAGATGGGAATTAATTCATATTTTTCTCCTTTGTATAACTTTGAAGCTTTCTTAGTATTTGTTTAATTAATCAGAAGGGTATGGGGATTCCACCCCATTCAGTTTCGGTGCTGAAAGCAGGAAAAAGGTGGAGGTTTATGCTAACAGCATGGCGGCTGTCTCCTTACACCTTGTTTCATTTTGGAATGAAACTCTCATCATGGTTATAAGAGAAAAGAAACAGTGTTACCCAGCAAAGAGCCCCACAAGATCTGCGGCATTGTGGTTCTGCGACTGATGACCACCAAGATTTATCTGCAAAGTCAGGAGTTGGGGATAACGAGTAAGTAATACCAAGAACACAGAGATTAATGTCTGTCAATTGCACAATCACTCGTGGTATTTATTTACCTGTACATAACCAACCAGCCTGCACGTGGATATTTTGAATGTCCCGGGCAGTTCAATACCAGAAAAACACTCCAGGAACAATAAAAAATACGTGAATAAAAAATGGATTTAAGGAAAAGAGAACATGAAAAAGGGGAAAAGTTGCTGCAAATGGCCAAGCATTATAAACGAGAAAGCAGTCACCAGTCCCAAATCGAGACTGAATTGCCATGAGTGAACAGTAAGACCTACGCTTGGAGAACATCTTACTGTAGGAAATGCTTGGAACCCTAGTTTCTGGTCATTTAAAACAGTATTGAACGAAGCTCCCAGACAGAGTAAAGACGGTTGTCCACGAACGGCTCCGAGGGAAGCGGTCCAAAAGGCGTTTTCCTGCCCTTCCATTTCAACAAAACCCAGCAGAACCGAGCGGACGTGGAAGCAGTTCACACGAGGTGACCTTTGCGCTGCCGCCAGCTCTCTGAACCAGCCGCGCTCTCGACACAGCTCGGGCAGCGCCGGCGTCTCTCAAGGTAAACGAGAGAGTGCGGCGGCCGGGGCCCGGCGGAGGGGCCCGGCCGCGCTGCCCGCCGCGGGGCGCGGGAGGAAGCCGCCGCCTCCCGCCCGGGCGCTGGCCAATGGGCGGCGGGCGGAGGCAGGCGGGCGAGGCGGCGGCCCAGGCCCAGGCCCCGGCCCCGGCGGGGCCGCGTGTGACGCACTTCGGTAACCCGACTCCCCGCCCCCGGCACGAACCGCCGCGCTGACATGGCCCCTCCTCGCCCCGTCGAGGGAGACGGCAGCGGGGCGCAACCAGGAGGCCGCCGCGGGTTACCTCCGGGCACTCCTGCCGCGCCGCGCGGGGAAGAGGAGCGGCCGGCCGGGACGCACGCTCCACCCGGGGGGGAGAGGGAAAACGCGGGGTCACACCGGCAGATAGGGCGCCTAATGAGACCGGACACGCCAGGGTGTGGCTCCGGGGAGCACACGGGAAGAGAGCACTTACCCAGCGAGGGCGGGGGGCAGCAGTGTTACCCGGGCTGCCAAAAAGTAATTTAGAAAGAAAAAAAAACCACCCACAGTAACTAGAGCACCGGACTCGGCGGTTATTGAAACTTTGTGTTAACTCCGAACACTGCATCCCGTGGGAAGAGAACAGCAAAAGCCGAGGCAGTACAATAAATAAAAAGCAAAGAAAGAGGGAGCCAAGCGCCTTCACTCCCCGTCCTCGGCNACCCGTCTCATTTGACAAAACACAGCATTCCAGTAACACAACCAAGAAGCATAAGTAATCAGAAGAAATATTTGCTTACTTTTGGGAATTCATTTGGTGAAAATAAGCAACAAAAATGTTTAAGATTTCTGTAAAACATGCAACCTGTTTACACTGGCACACAAGTTCCAGAAAACCTAATCTCTCCTATAATACTTGCCTGCAGCAAAACAACCAAGACAGTAACACCACCAAGTGAAAATGACAAATGAGGACTCTCAAATCATTCTAAATTTGAACCATAAATGACAAAGAGCAATCTAATTCTAAAAAGTTCACAATACTCTGATGTGCTAACATTATTTCATGATTTGACAAAGTCTAATATAGTTGCTCCCACCAACAAGAGCACGCACTTTCAAGTGGTTTGTTGCCTGCAGCTATTTTTTACAGGAGACTGTAGTAGCATGTAATATTCAAGAGAAGCTGTCTACATTACTTTTTAAAAAAATAAGGCAGTTACTGTTGATAAGTTATACTGAAACAAAATAAAACTAAAGAGAGCATTTAACTGACAATTCTATTTACACTCCTTCCAAGTGGAAATTATTTCATTCTGCACATTTATGCCTTTAAAGACTTTAATGCGTAAAGCTGGAATGTGATATATTTATGGAATTTGAGTTAGATTAACAGCCAGCTAATTGAATACTCCTATTTTAAAAATGGAATGCTCTTCAAGTAGCACAATGAATTTTTAAACCAAATATTTTAATGAGCTATGAACCTACCAATTTTTTTGTCATTTCACAGAATCCTTTTTTTTAAAAAATATATTAAAATATCACAGCATCATTAACTTGAACCACCTTACTCAAACCAATAATTTCAGTTTTTGGTTACAAAACATCAAGACATTGTGTTTAAAAGAAAAGATCTGTACATAAATTTTAACTAGTCTTCTTAAATACAAGTATAACACACCCTTACATTGCTTATTGACTTTACTCAGTATTATCTTCCTGAAACTGTAAATGGATGAAAAAGCTCCAAAAACATAACTCTGGCACAGGTGCATAACTTGGGAGATATCCGAGCACTAGTCTCTCCCATCCCCCAGTTCCATGCCTGTTTTTTTTGTTTGTTTGAATTTAAGGCTTATACAACATCCAACTTAAGTTTACCACAGTTAACTTAATACAAACAATAGCAACAGGTTGCATAAAACCCACCTGTAGACAACACTGTAAAACGTCATTGGTTTTGCTAAGAAGGACCCACATGAGCCCCATCGGTTATGGAGCAAGATCCATCTATTAGAGATGGGAATTAATTCATATTTTTCTCCTTTGTATAACTTTGAAGCTTTCTTAGTATTTGTTTAATTAATCAGAAGGGTATGGGGATTCCACCCCATTCAGTTTCGGTGCTGAAAGCAGGAAAAAGGTGGAGGTTTATGCTAACAGCATGGCGGCTGTCTCCTTACACCTTGTTTCATTTTGGAATGAAACTCTCATCATGGTTATAAGAGAAAAGAAACAGTGTTACCCAGCAAAGAGCCCCACAAGATCTGCGGCATTGTGGTTCTGCGACTGATGACCACCAAGATTTATCTGCAAAGTCAGGAGTTGGGGATAACGAGTAAGTAATACCAAGAACACAGAGATTAATGTCTGTCAATTGCACAATCACTCGTGGTATTTATTTACCTGTACATAACCAACCAGCCTGCACGTGGATATTTTGAATGTCCCGGGCAGTTCAATACCAGAAAAACACTCCAGGAACAATAAAAAATACGTGAATAAAAAATGGATTTAAGGAAAAGAGAACATGAAAAAGGGGAAAAGTTGCTGCAAATGGCCAAGCATTATAAACGAGAAAGCAGTCACCAGTCCCAAATCGAGACTGAATTGCCATGAGTGAACAGTAAGACCTACGCTTGGAGAACATCTTACTGTAGGAAATGCTTGGAACCCTAGTTTCTGGTCATTTAAAACAGTATTGAACGAAGCTCCCAGACAGAGTAAAGACGGTTGTCCACGAACGGCTCCGAGGGAAGCGGTCCAAAAGGCGTTTTCCTGCCCTTCCATTTCAACAAAACCCAGCAGAACCGAGCGGACGTGGAAGCAGTTCACACGAGGTGACCTTTGCGCTGCCGCCAGCTCTCTGAACCAGCCGCGCTCTCGACACAGCTCGGGCAGCGCCGGCGTCTCTCAAGGTAAACGAGAGAGTGCGGCGGCCGGGGCCCGGCGGAGGGGCCCGGCCGCGCTGCCCGCCGCGGGGCGCGGGAGGAAGCCGCCGCCTCCCGCCCGGGCGCTGGCCAATGGGCGGCGGGCGGAGGCAGGCGGGCGAGGCGGCGGCCCAGGCCCAGGCCCCGGCCCCGGCGGGGCCGCGTGTGACGCACTTCGGTAACCCGACTCCCCGCCCCCGGCACGAACCGCCGCGCTGACATGGCCCCTCCTCGCCCCGTCGAGGGAGACGGCAGCGGGGCGCAACCAGGAGGCCGCCGCGGGTTACCTCCGGGCACTCCTGCCGCGCCGCGCGGGGAAGAGGAGCGGCCGGCCGGGACGCACGCTCCTCCCGGGGGGGAGAGGGAAAACGCGGGGTCACACCGGCAGATAGGGCGCCTAATGAGACCGGACACGCCAGGGTGTGGCTCCGGGGAGCACACGGGAAGAGAGCACTTACCCAGCGAGGGCGGGGGGCAGCAGTGTTACCCGGGCTGCCAAAAAGTAATTTAGAAAGAAAAAAAAACCACCCACAGTAACTAGAGCACCGGACTCGGCGGTTATTGAAACTTTGTGTTAACTCCGAACACTGCATCCCGTGGGAAGAGAACAGCAAAAGCCGAGGCAGTACAATAAATAAAAAGCAAAGAAAGAGGGAGCCAAGCGCCTTCACTCCCCGTCCTCGGCGGTGAAAGAAAAAAAAAAAAAAATTGAGGTCGGTCGGTCCCGGATTTCCACGGGACGGACGGATTATACAACGCTACCAGCGACAGAGGAAGGCATGGAGGTACAGCGGTGCGGGCACTCAACGCCAGCACACCCCGGCCCAGGGATGCGCTCAGGCAGGAAGAGAGGAATACCCGAAAAACAGGGCCGCCCAGCCCAGCCATCTGCCGCCGCTCTCCTCTCCGCCGCCGCTCACTCCTCGCTCCCCTGGCCCTCCAAGTCCCTAACCGCGGCAACAACCGTATATATTTTTTAATCCGTGTAGAGAAAATAAACGCCCAGAAAAGAGAAACACCAGGAAAGCTCTCACTTCCTACCTGGGCAGGGTTCAGCTCAGTTCAGTGCGTGCCGAGGAGGAGGGGGCAGAGGAGCACTATCTAAAACAAAAGTGGCGCCAAAACCCCCCAGTAAGAAGCATTCTTCCTCCTCCTCCTCCTCCCCCCCTCCCCCCCACCAGGGCCGGCGAGAGCCCAGCGGGGTTCCTGCAACACGCGGCTCCCGGCATCGGGCGTCCCCGGCACAAGTTGGCAAGCGCCTTTTCTTTAGAAAAAAATAAAGCAAGCCGAACGGAAACTGCCACAACTCTTCCTCTTAGCGGGCAGCCGCCGAAGAGCTCATCCAAAGTCGCTCGGAGGGGAAAACTCGCCCCACAAAGGCCTTCCCCGAGCTGGGCGCCCGGGGGGGGGGTCGCCAGCGCTTTCGGAGGAGGCAGCGAAGGGAGGCGAGGGGAGGAAAGGCGCAGGTCAGTCCCCACGTCCTCACTTGGGCCGAGGGAACTCGCTCTCACCAGCCCTCCAGCCCAGTCACTCGGGAAGAGGCGGCCAGAGTTGCCCCAGCTCGGCCGAGCCGGGGAAGAGAGTCGGAGGAGAGAAACCCCGATCCCTCGGCACTTCCCTCCGCGGGGAAGCCGCGGGGAGCGGGCTGGCAGGAAGAGCTCAGCTGCTGGGCGGCGGGAAGGAGGGGGAGCGCTGTCAAGGGTGGGAGTCCCCTCTTCCCGGCCTCCTCCGACACTCCACCCCGGGGCACCGGCAGCCGCCCCACCATTTTCTCCTGCGCGCCGCGCGGCCCAGCGCTCTTCCCCCCCCGAGCGCGGCCCGCTCCGTCCGCAGCGGCTCCGACCCCCCTTCCCCTCCCTCCCCACCCCCCGAGCGGCCCGGCCCGGCTTGCCCACACACACACACCCTCCCAACACACACAATGCCCGAGTCCTCCATCTTGCCAGCAGCCCCTGCTCGGCTCGGGAGAAAGGGGGAGGAGGAGGAGGAGAAGGTGGTTCTCCATTTTAGCTCGCCGAGCACTGGGCCCAGCCTGCCCGCGGCCGGCTCTGGGGAGGAGGAACGGGGCTCCGGGCGGGCAGCGGGGGCCGCTTTCGGCGGCCTCTCGCTCTCTCACTCGCGCTCCCGCTCGCGTCCCCCCTCCCCGCCGAGGCGCGCTGGGAAGGGGGGGTGGGGAAGCGGGGGGCTGGAGTGTTTTCGCGGCTCGGCCCCGCCGTCCTCCATCTTGGCTGCGCGGAGTCCCTGCGGCCAGCCGGCCTAGCGCCCCGCGCCGTCCTCGCAGGCCCGGGAACCGCGGGCCCCGTCCCGGCCTCTCTCCGCAGCCACGCACCACGATCCCGAGTCCCCCCTCCAAACTTCCAGAAGCTTCGCCGCCATTTTCTAACTTACCTTGCCCAGTGTCGGCGTAGGCAGCGAGGAGGCCCAGGCTCGTAGCTCCGCTCCTATATCCCCGGCTCGGCTGCCGGTTGCGCGCCCGGCCCGGACCGGCCCGGAGACTTGGCCGCGGAGGGGGGGTCTGGGGCCGGCGCGGGGCGCGGGCAGGTTATTTAATTTGGCGGCGGCGCTGGGGATTGTTTGGGGTGTTCGCTGCTCGGCGGCTCGCGAGCGAATGGAGGGCGCAGGCGCCACCTGGCGGCCACCGAGCGAGGCCCGCTCTCCTGGGCGTGGGGCGACACCTGCCGGCCGGCCGCAGCAGGGCCGCGCCGAGCGGGGTAAACAAGGTGCCGCGCATGCGCGCGCCGCCCGGCCGCTCCCCCGCCCCCGCCGGCTCGTGAGCGCAGGGCTCGGCGGCGGCTCGGGGCGGGCGGACGCGGGGCACGGCTGGGGCGGCGGGAGCGGCACCGCCACCGCCTGAGGGGGAGCGGGCCCGGCCGGGGACGGGCCGCCGCCAGGGTGGCGGGGCGAGGCGGTGGCCTCCCCGGCGGTGTGAGCCCGGCCTCCTCCGTGCGCGGCCGGCGGAAGAGGCCCAGCTGCTGGCTTCATTCTCGGGACAGGATCGGGTAACCGAAACACGAGGACGGCCTAAAAAGGAGAGCTTCGGCACGGCGCTGCGCCGGCCCGAGCGGAGCCGGGGGGACGCGCCCGGCCTCGCACGGGCAGGGCAGACGCGGACGCGGGGCCTGGCGTCCTTTCCCGTTGCAGCACAGAAGAAATTAGAAAATAATCGTTCAGCTGAGGCAAAGTTCAGTCTTCCCAGCAATAACCCAATAACCGCTTGCAGTTTTTCCTCGCTCAGCAGTGCCATTAACTGCAGGCGCCCAGAGGCGAGGAGGCAGGGGCGGGTTACGCCGCGGGGCTGCTGCTCCCTGGCCAGCCTCCTCCCCCGTGCCAAGCCACCGCTGCCCTGTCAAAGCCGGCCACAGCTGATCCGTGGTGTCTTCATTCATTTTGCATTCAGGAAGCAAAGTTGAGTGCAAGGGAGCCTGTGGTTTTGAAGAGAAATTTGGAGTTGCCCAGATGGACGCAGGGTGCCCTATCTTGTGAACTCCAAGCTTGCGTGGCAATACAAGCAGAAGCAATGTTTGCTGGCGCTGATGGTCTTTCTTGTGGTTAGGAGCATTCTCCTGGATCCTTTTCTGCTTCTGCCCATCACTAAGTGCGTTCCCAGTTCAAATTGGCATTTGCTCCTAGGCTCTGAGTGCGATTCCTGTTTTCTCCCTGTATGAAAATTCATAGGAACCTGAAATGATCACATACAAGCAGTATAGAATACTTAAAGTAACCAGATACAAAATTCGTGATGCTTATTTTTCTAAACAATTCAGTACTTCCTTCTACCTTTTTTCTCTGTATTGTGTAGCACTAAGCATGTTACTCATGCTGAATAGTTGCACATAAGCTTATAGTTAGATCAGTCAGCACAAGAATAGTTTTGTCCTGGTAATTCGTCTCTCATCACCCTCTTGTGTTTATCTACTTTTAATTTTGGGGAGGGGAGAGGGTTAGCATAACTAAGCAGGCACTAAGCTGAGTTACTCTGCTCACCTGCCTAACAAAGGCAGGACACTTAAGAGAAGAGTACCCATCAATTCCAGTCTTTTCAAAACTAAGATGAGGCATCGAAGAGCAAATTATGCTTATAATGCAAACTGTGATCAGATAAGGAGTGTTTAAAATAAAAAACCTAGCGTAATATGAGTTGATGTCACCTAGCAATTCTTGATATAATCTGTCAGTTGGTAGTGATACAGACTTAAAAAAATAAATCATATTCTATAGCTTCAATTCACATTTCAGAATGTTTTTTCACCTCCTGTCAAGGTTGGGGAAAAATAAGAAAATTAGGAGAAAGATTCCCTTTTAGGGAACACTTTAAAATAGTATCCTGAATGCCTAGTCATAAAACTATGTTCAGGGTTTCAGTTACAGCTACAGATGCTGATCTTTAATGTGAATCTGTTCATGTCTGTCTGGAAGTTGTAGAAGAGTTGTGAATAAAAGATAATTCGTTAAAAAAAAACCAAACCAAACCAAAACAAACCAAAACAAAACAGACTTCAGGTAAGTTTTAAACTTGCCCATGATATATATGGTTGTTAAATTAACATAGAAACAGATGGAAGGGTGCTGGATTCATTTGTGCCTTCCCCGTGCAAAGTCAACTTCTGACTTGCAGAAGCTGCCAGATAGACAACTTTTCCATGAAAATAAACTACACGCTTCCAAAACTAATGTTTTGCCTGCACGCGGAATTCCAGTAATGTATCCTCTGCTTGAGATACAACAGAGCTACTCATATTACAACTCAAATGCAAAACTTTGTAAGATTATAGCAGTCTACTGCAAGAGCTGACAGAAGCACAACACTGAGGCAGCTTCGGAGTCAGTTGTGCATAAAAGCCACATATCAGCACGTGCGTCAGGTATTTGGTCTATTCTGAAAACTCTGTAGTTCACACTTGGCCTCATAGCTGAGATTTTTTTAGGTAAATGTGTTTAACAGAAGAAAATGTGACATAGTTTTTAGGGTGTGTTTTTGAAGGAACGAATGTGTGAGTCCTGACAATACCATGGCAGAGAGGTCAGCCCGTTCCCAAAGCTGACTCAGACCTTGGAAGCCCAGATTCACACCACTTCTGGGTGTCCTGACTCACATGACAGAATTTCCTTTTTTAAACCTGTGACAACAAAATATGGAAACACTCTGGAGACCGGACTCCAGGTGCAGCAGCATATTACGAACCGTGGGTCACAGAGCCTGCCTAAGAGGATTTTGCACTCTCCAGTTCGTTTCCTCCCTCCCAGTTGTTCCATTCAGCTGTTCGCCTGGCCACTGTCTAAGCAAAACTGTTGCCTCATCAGACGCGGAGGGGGGGAGGGCCGTGTGTTTTCTAAAGGACTGGTTTCATTTTTTTTTTCCCCTAAATCAGATAATTTCTCAAATGCCATTTAGAGTACAACTACAATTCAGTCAGCACAACTGAAGGTGTGGTGCGCTCCTACAGAGGCTGGGAATGTTTCTGCTCTGCTCCAGTGACAAGCAGATAGGAATTTCGTAAGCCAGCTGTGCCCTGGGAGGATTCCTAACACAGCACCACATTCAGATCATGCAAATAACTGCCATAAGCCAGTTTATATAGCACGCATCTAAGAAGCAAACGCAACAATCTTTCAAAGAGTGGGTAAGAATATAGGGGGCAGAAAAGTGGAACAAGTTCTTAACCATTGTATTTGTTGTCTTTATGGGGGACAAAACTGGCTCTCTGAAGACCCTAACTTCTGCATTTTTCCTATGAACTGATCATGCTTCTGGGAAAACTGGCTCTCTGAAGACCCTAACTTCTGCATTTTTCCTATGAACTGATCATGCTTCTGGGACTGAGCCTTCCAGTTGGTACAACAAGGAAGACAAAATGAAAAGCTGTTCCTCTGCTAGCGCACCACTTCTTTCTAAGCTAATGATTCCAGAATGGGCTTCTACTGTCTGTTCAGACTTTGTGAAGAAATCAAAGAACATCCTAAAGTTTCCATACAGTTTTAGACTCTAGCATCTTTTCCAATACAATGAAAAAATGTAAAAAAAAAAAAAAGTATTATCCCAGCATGATAAGGAAATAGAGACATTTTAAATTCTGACCGTCCTAGAAAGGATTTATATCTGATAGAAAAGAAGTTCTGTGGAAAACTGTAGGAGAAAATATTCTGCAGGACTATGTCTTCTTTCTCATAAAAGCTACTCTTTAAGAGCTTCAAAGTCCCCCATTTCTGATATTGAGCCCGATTCAGAGGTGATTTAACAAAGACTTTGCAACAGGGACTTTTACTGTGCTTGATCCAAAGAGAGCTCTTCATCAGTTACCCAGTTAAGAAACTGAGCGAGGAGAGGGTAGATACCAATTCCATGTCTGAATTAATGGCCAGAAGTTCACCACTAGAGAAGATCAGAATAAACTCAAGCTGCCAGATGGCTGATTCATTCTTCCAGGCAGGAGATTCATGCTCATGCTGCTTCCTTTTCTTTGAGGGCAGCGGAATAGGAACCCCCTCTGCAATTCCATTTTCTCTTTTCTATTTAAAAAAAAAAAAAAAAAAAAGCCACAATCCTTTACCATTCCTTTTATTTTTTAAAAGGATTTGCTTATGAGAGTTGGAAAACAAACCAGAATTTGTACACTGGATTCATTCCAAAGTGAGGTGGTAACTTTGATGGCCTGTATTAAATAAGCCACAGCCATATTTTTATCTGTTTAGTTGGATACAGAGGGGAAAAGCAGTCTTCCCAGTCAGGTTTTTTTTCTCAGATTTTTGAAACTGGCTTAGTCACTCCAGGGAAATCTGCTCTAAATCCTTTTGGACATGAGGTATTACATAAGAAACAAAAATACAGACCAAAAAATGGGTTACTTTCCCATAATTTGCAGGAGAGAGATTGCACATCAGTAGCTCCTTAGGCCTTTCCCTGTTCTGTGAATAATTTCTTCCTTTTGCGATCGACTTAAGACTCCCTTGTATGCCCCTATTTCTCGCCAGGTCTTTCCAGAATACCTAACTCAATCTGAATTTTCTTTGATTCAGTAAGTTTCTGCTTACCGTGCTCTCAGCCCTGTAAAGAAGCGCAGAATCACAGTTTGTCCCGTATCACTAAAAAGGAAGGAAGTTTTAACTCCCCTTCATTATCAGCTCCAGAAATGAATAGAACAAATGCCTTCCTGCTAATTGCATTATCAGCAGCTTTATTCAGTCGTCTGTGCCACTTGTTACCCGAAGCCCCGTGCTCATTCCCCTATTTGAGGTGAGGTGCTCTTGCTATGTGTCATTCGTTGAGGTAAAACTCCCTTAGCCCTGCTTTAAAGTTTTCATCACCAAACTCTGTGAAGGCCACACCAGTTATTGGTAGGAAACCATGAAAAGCCCTTCTCCTAGGTCCAGTCAAGAGGAGTCGCCTTCACTTGAGGCATCACCTCACCTTATGTACAGGACAGAGTAAGCGTTGCCATTCAGGCCACCTCTCGGAGCCGGGACGTGATCTGCTCCAGTTTCCAGACGTAGGGAGGTTTTGGGAGACATGACCAAGACATTCTTGTGTCCTGTAGCTAAGTCCAGGCAGAGGGATCAGGAATCAAGGACCATTTTATGAGTCAGGCACCATGACAGCATCAGTGACAAGAAGCACAGGAACCAGAGAAACATGTTTCAAATAGGGTGAGCTGGAGAAGCGGCAGGGCACGGTTAAAGGCAGGAAACAACAGGCTGTACGACACAAAAAGGGCTGGGGTGAGAAGCAGGCAAGAACTGAAATAAGGTCAAGCGGGCCAAACAGCAGCAAATAGCACTGAGCAGGGGAAGCAGCTTTAGCTAGGCGACAGCTAAAAAACAAACAGTGAAACTACATCATACTCTTGATCATATTCCAGTTCTCAGCTGGTTGGATTTCTTAGGGCCTCCAGCTCCCCTGAGACTCTGACATGGAGCCAGGGGGTTGCCTGAAAAGGGGAGGAAGGAGGCTGGCTTGTGGTGAGATGAGGTTAGAGGGGAACTGGGACAGAACCATTGTCATTCAGCTCAACCTCTGCCCAAGATCATAGAGCAAAACAACTGTGAACAGTAAAGTCAAATACATTATGTTTAAGCTTTGAAGAAAATCCTCCATCAAATGAATGGGACAGCTCTCTTCTGTATTTGCAGGCAAACACCAGGTTTGGATGATGGCAATGGATTGGTTTATCTTGATTTTTTCCCCACAAACTACCGAGGCTAGAACTTAGAGGGTTAAAGTGGGAGTATATGCAATGGGGGTTGTTACTTATATGACAGATAAGGTCAAGGAACAGATTACTCTTTCAGATAATAAGCTTGCATGGTTTTCTGGGGCTGACCTACCACATTCCCAAACACAGTTTCCTTTGGTTTAGATTTCATCATCAACCAACTTCAAGGTTTCTTTCAGACAGTGCTTCTCGGAAGTTCCCTCTCCTTCCAGTTGTGTCTGGGGCTCAAGGCCATTTGTGCTGCCTCAACTCTGACACAGTGGGAGGTGGAAGCAAAGCCAAGTGTGATCTTGTCATTAGCTGCGATTTAGATTTTTTGTAGGTGGCACAAATGCATAAAAAGGAGCAAGGAATACAACAGTTATGACATCCTGGTGGTTTGCACAGATGTTCAAAACCGTTAAGATAAAAATACTTCTTTTAGACTGTAACTTCCTTTAGCGTGATTCTAGAAGTCCTGCAAAGCCTCAGTGCCAGCAGCTGTGACCAAAGTGTTTCCCCTCCATGGCAAAGGGCGCTCCTGGGATGCTCGCCACAAGCGCCGAGGACAGCGATTCCCAACCCCACTCCCCCCGGGGGCAAACCCTTACCTCTGTTCTCTGTACCGCTGGTTCCAGCTGTGAGCCCAGCAGAAGTGAAGCTTCCAACCTGGAACATGGGTCTTCCTTACAGAAACTTGCAAGTGCCAATTAAGCCTTTACAAAGCAACTGTTTATAATAAAGTTATAAAAAGGCTGAATTGTGATGCAGAGGTAGGAATCAAATTAATGTTACTTTTGGTACATTCTACTTTGCAGAACACCAGAAGAGACATTTGAAGCAAGTTATTTTTCTGGTGGCTTGTACCCTACCAACAGAACTCCCGTACTGACTCCAATAACATCGCACAGGTTGGTTATGCAGGAACGGGAGGTAAAGTCAATCCTAGACTCAGAAGCCTCTCTCTGCTATGCAAGAATTAAAAGGAAGAGACTATTGTAGCTTGACACCCACTTTTGAAAAGCTTGTATTCAGAAAATGAACTATTTGGCTTAAGCGATGACTCTCATCATACCGTGCAAAACTAAATAACGTAAAGGAAATTGTGTCAAAAGTTCTACAGCAAGATCTAACTTCACAAGAAAAAAAAGACATAACATGAATAAATTTAAATGCTCTCTGTCTTGGTAATTTCTGGAAGTTAGATTAATTCATTCCTCAAAATTTGCAGGTGATCATATACGTTTCTACTAAACTTGGCTTTTCAGCAATTATTGTAATGATTCTCCTAGATGTTTTCACAATGGGACTCTGCAAAAGTGTTTTTCATTTTTTGACAGTAAACGCCGTTTTTCAATCTAAGAGCAAAACCCTAATTGAAGTATCTCTCCAATACATTTCCAGCAAGTCTAACTTATCAAGCATTTTATCTCAGCCATCATCAATAGCTGCCCAGGCTATAAAACTGTAAATTAATAATTATCCAAAGGCAACCAAGTAGTTTTCACCTACCTTGAAGTAATACATACTCACAATATAATTAATACCATTTTTTCCACCAGATTTTCCTTGGGGTTTTTTTTATCCAAGTCACTTATACCTGAATGTATACTGTCTTCTTTCCCGTCCTAGGAAAAAGCAAGTTCTTTTGATAACTTGGTCACAGAGCCATACTCTCTGAATTAATGCTCATAGTTTTACTGTAATGTTGATGTCAGTATTGCTTAATAGGAATTCCTGGTTAAGAAAAAAATAAAGATGAATTCTGAATTTCAGCAAAGGTTCTTTATTATCACAGGTCATTTGCCTCCTCACAGAAAGCCACGTTATAATTACAGCACACCAATTGCTGTACAGCAGCATCAGTACATCTCTTGAAGCAACATGACACAGTGGCATTTGCAAAGATGGCAAGATACTTTCAACAACCTGAATCAGTGCGAAGGCATGGCAGGGTCATGGGGGGGGAAAGATTTTCTTGATCAAATTTCCAAGCTACTCAGTAAAACTTATGCATGTAAAACACAAAACAAAATAGTAAGAGGGAGAGTATTCACTCATACTTCAGTTCCATGAGGAGTGAAGGTGATCTCACTAGACTGGCTCTTCCTATTTGACTATATGGGGAAGACGACCATCACCCTTCACAACACAGGTTCAAGAGCTCAGGCCAATCCAGCTGTTCTGCACAAGACATGAAAAGCCTTTGGGCAGCAGTGGAGGTGCTTCTCTAGCCCGCTCTTTGGCACCTAGCCTTCTTGCTGATAGGAGTCAATTGTGCACAGAGCAGAGGGTAAAAAAGAACACTGCGTAACAACTCACTGTTTGCACACTTACCACTGCAGAAAAACACTGCAAAAGCCAGAAAAATCTCCCAACTCCTTCACTGTGAGAGCCAACCTTCCTTTCGGGTAGGCCTTACACATCAGATGGTAGAACTTGCATGCCTTGAAAGGCGGAACAGATTCTCTTCTGAGTGGTTACTGAATACTGTGGCAGCAAATGTCACCACCCCTTGCAACGTTTAATCCTGGTATACTACATTTCAGCTTGAAGTTTCATATGAACGTGGTAACCAAGTGTCTGCATTAACCTCCCACCCAAGTTTAAGTCAATTCTAACAACCCATTGTATTTAAATTTTTGTTAATTTCAATAAAAACAAGCATAAAAGCTAACTTTGGGTTTAAAAACCCATGTCTTAGGTTAACAACCATGCTTTGAAAACTTTGACAAACTATTTTTCCTGTAGCTATATGTGTGGCCTAAAGCTAACAAAAATAAACATTTAAGCATTGCAGTCAAAACTAACCAGGCATTATTAAAAGAAGTGTTTAAATACTCGAATGTAAAAAAAAAAAACAACCTATAATAATTGAAAATCTTTTTATTATGCTATGAGCTTTGATCAACCCCCAAACCAAAATTAAAAGAAGTACAGACAGCTAAGTATCTGTAGAGATACAAGCTGCAGCAGCCAGTAGAGTCAGTATTATGTTTCAAGGCAGTGAGAAAAAGCTAAATGCATGCCAAAAAATTGGATTTATGGGTTTCCTTATTTTAGCCTTCTGTTCTTAAATTAGGCATGCAATTTCCATGTTTTCTAAACAAACAGTTCCAGACCACATTATTAAAAACCCTTGTAAATCTCCCACATATCTAGAGCAGCAAATAGTTCTGCCGCTGCAAGTAAAATGGAAGTAAGAAGGATTTTACCTAGAAACTACTAGAAGAAATTCCTGAATACTGATACTTGACTATAAAAGAGTTACCTGGAATGAAGAGCTATGGAATATAAAAATCAACTCCCAAGGCATCTTTGTCCTGCCACTAACCTCCTTTTCAAAGCACCTGTACTTCTACTCCCTTTATTTGCATCCTTCATTTGTCTCTCTTTGAACACTCAGCCCAGTATCCGTGTCCATGGAATTTCTTCTCTGTTTCTTCAAGATACTGAAAATCAAAGTCATTTGGAAAAACATCTTCCTAATTCAAGCTGTCAAAATTTGATGACTATGCTAATTACTTTTTCACATTTAGTCTGAATAGAACTCTGATTATAGTTTTTTAAAAAACCTAAACCTACAGAGCAATTTAACTGGCTTTTAACCCTTTAGTGTTCCTAAGTGATTAAAATTTGAATTGCTATTATATCTGTTATTACATTGATCAAAAAGTTACAATAAGGGATGCAGTATACCTTTTAAAAGTTAACAAGCTTTAACGTGAAGCATTTATGCTATTTGCTTGCATATTATTTGGACAATGTGTTTGCTCTCCGTTTCAGGTTAGAAGGTACTATTTGTGACCTACCTCCAGGCGTTTCTCAGACAGTTTACATACTATACTTACATCCAAAATCACCTCCTTACTAGGATTTAGTTTTGTAATAGTTCTAAGTAAAATTTGGTCAATCTCTTTCCCAGACAGGGCTTTGTTGAGCCGCATGCCAAGTTGGATCCAGCTCATCCAGATAGTCTCCCTCACATGACTTAGGTCAAGGTTAGGTAACAAACCATCTGCTTAAGCAAGTCAGCATAACATGGTTCGCAACACTAGCTAAACAAGCTATTTCAGGCAAGATACACCAGCTCATAGACAAAACCCTCCCTGCCTTTAATTTCCCTTGAAAAGTACAGAAAACTCCTCCTCCTGTAAGTGAAAATGGGAGCTAGAAGCAAGCCTGTCAGAACTGCCAGTCCGAATCTGTCCTGAAAAATCCCCATATGCATGAATTACCTGAAACACTAAACTCTTCACAAAGGCACAAAAAGGCAAAATAAAGCCTTTCTGTGCTGAATTCTTTATGAATTTCTAGTCATCATGTATTCCTAAGAACCAAATTCTAATTTATTACAAAAAAACAGCAAAATTAACATATTTTAATTTTATAATTAACAAACTTTAATTTATACCAACAATAGATTTTATTTCCTCTCCAATTAAAATATATTGTTATCCTTAATAACACTCAGGTTACATTAATAACAGTTGAGTTACAAAACAAAAATGCAACAGAAAGCAACCTTCTGTTATGTTGTTTTTTTTTCATGTGAGAATCAAATAAGGTGATCAGGGTTGCACTTTATTTTAAATATTCATAACATTACACCAGCATATAATCACAGCACATATTTAAAAAAATAGAAAAAGTAGACATTCAATTTCTGTGAATTGGATTTAAAACTTTTCATGTAAAAAACTATATTCTGTATATTCTAAATATATTAGTGTGTAGGACTCAAAGATAAAAATATATACACAGAACATATTAGTAGCTCCACAAAATAAGGAAGTCACATAATTAAGTAGAGTGATCATAAACCAGTTGTATTTAAATACAAAGCTATGATATTTTTTTAATTGGAGAATTGAGGATCAATCCAGTAAGAAATAGTTTATTAAGTATTTTAAGGTGACTCTCACTGGAATAGCTCTTAACTTTTAAATTTAAATGCTGCAAACTGACAAGCACAAAAATTAAAAGATAGACAGACAGAAGCACTGCAAAGTATTAGCAGATAAATGAGTTAGGATAATGCTAAATGTTAAAAAAAAGGCAAGGAAAAAAAAAATCAAACTATGAACAACTTTTTGTTTAGGGGGGGCAATTTTAAAATGATACCGCTCCTTTCATGAAGGGCACAAGGTACATAGAATCTCCTTCTTTTCTGGTGAGTTCTCTTTTAAGGAATGAAATTAATGTACCTTTTACATACAGGGGGATTTTTCTGAAAAACGGATGGCTAAAACCAGTTTACTGAAGCCAATTTATAAATCTAAACCAGAAAAAAATAAATGGGGAGATAGGAATTATATATCAAAACAGACAAACTTACAAAGTAGCAGTAGCAAACATAAGGTGAAATCTTTCAGCAGCAGGTTTATGCGTATTCTCTGAATTATGTCACAACCAAAGTTACAGAAATAAGGTAACATTTTCAATCTTACATAATGTTTTTGAGAAGCTAAAATCTCAGATATAATATACATGTATATAATAATTTTTAAAATTCTTTTACCTGTTTACAGATTTTATATAGGGCCAGACTCTTTATACAACTGTATTTGCATAACCTTCCGTCGTACAGAGTCCTACCAAAGTGAAGCAAAGGAATAATCACATAAATAAAGCTTTGCATTACTTAGGCTTTTCCAAATCGGGTCTATGAATTGAAGTTACAGAATATACATATTTGTCCTTCAACATTGTTTTTTACAAAAAATTCACTTAAGGAAAATAATTTTTATAATGTTAAAATGTATGTAGAATTTGACAGCAGAAAAATCTAAATGCTGCTATATGATTACATCCTGGAATTAACTCAATTTTTTACATTACATTACACATATTTAAAGCAATAAAGCAGGAAATGTTTGCATCCACAATACTGTATATTTCACTAATACGTAAAAATTTCCTGTCTTTTTATAATATTTGTACAGCACAGAGGGCATTTGTTAAGTGCTTCAGCACATTCCTTACAGGCAACTAAGTGACCACAGGGAATGAGGACGACTGATATGTCTTTAGCCATACAGATTTTACAAAGCTTTTCTTCCTGCAAGCGTTTTAACTTCTCTTCAGTACTGAGATCTAAGGAAAATAAACATATAAAAAGAAGTTAACATACTTAGTACCATTGAATATCTCTTTTTTTTTTTTCTTTACACACAAGGGCAACATTTTCTTCATATGATTTAAAGGTCACACCTTTAAAAAGAAAAAAAAAAATACAAGAGATAGGAAACCAAGCTGCAGCATGGAATCCTCTTTCCCCCCCGCCCCCCATTTCATTACATCTCTCAGGCCAATGCAAGCAGGCAATTCAGCTATCTATATTTGCAAGAGCTCGAAATATCTATAGAATTTAGGATATGCATATTTCTATCAGGAACCATTCTTTTCACAGACTTCCCATTGACAACTTCCCCAAAATTTGTCAGAAGGTGAAAGAAAGGCTCGTTGATACTGGTTAAGTAATTTGGATTTTTTTTTTTCCAGTTTCCCCAATGAAAAGAATGAGGACGTGATTTCCTTCCTTGCCTCCGTTTTCAAAATGCCCATACTTCAAAAGCTTTAAAATTTGTAATACAGAAAGACTCAATTTCGCATTGTACATTAGCTCTTTATTATTCCAGTATGCCCCATTTGAAAATGCAAACTTCAAAAGCCTTCCCCTGCCACTTGGGGAAAGCTCTCCACAGCCAACCACAAAAATAATGTTCATCTTCATTGCAAATTCTTTTTACCCCCATAATGTCCATTGAAAATCTTATTAAAAAGACTGGGGTGGTAAGGTCTCTGCCTATCATGCCAACCAGATGGCCTTTTCCCTCCCTATGAATTCACCCATATGCTTGTCTTAAACTACAAGTCTCCTGAGTTAGAAACCTTGGGCTTGGTCTATTTGCAGAGGTCCCAGCATAGCAGGAACACAAATAATTGAAAAGAAGCACCATCTAGAAGTACACTTTTTCTTATTGGCCAAGAAGGAAAATGCTTCTATCCCATGCAAAATTTTATACTAAAAAATACATAATCCCCTACATTTTGAGTATACTGAATATTTGACAGTATGTTGCTGTGTCTATTTCATTTTGCCACCAGAGTCCCCACATCTATAGTTATTCTTGCCTTTTTTTTTTTAAAATGTCATTGTCACAATAATTGTGGCTTTTTAGTTAGCATGTATAACCTTTCCCAGAAGCACACTAGACTATTATTTCAATATTATACACTCCTGAGGTATTAACACTGCTTATTTTATAGATTATATTTATAAATGCTGCTATGCTCAAATATTTTAACACCCTCTTTCTTCAGCTTTTTTTTATTATCCAAAAATAAATCTCCTGAATTTTAAGTTACAATACTGTAACTTCATCTTAAGTATGACTTGGATCAGAAGGTAGAATAAACAGGTAACTATAAGATATATTTGATAGACTAAAGAGCTGATACAAAAGTACACACAGAGGTTTTGTAATTGAATAAGCTCGTCTTGCTCAACTGGGATTTCATTTGGTTCTTCTTCCCTTGTATTTTCTTTTTGAGCACTTAAGTCTGCTACCAGATCCCCAACAGATGTGTGACTTTCTCCAGACATCTGCAATTTCTTTTCCATGGTGTTCCTAATCTCAGACAAACTGAAACCCATGTCTATGGCACTTTGTACCAAAGGATTCTGTAAGAGATCATCTAAAACAAGAAATTAAAAAACAAAACAAAAAAAACAAAACAAAAACAATTTAACAAGGATGAATCTGATTATTGGACAGTATTCACTATAGCACTCTAAGAAACCTTTGCAAATATCTAGACAAAGGAACTATATTTCTGATTTGAGAATTTTGCTAGTTGTAAAAACTTATTTCCAGTTCTGCTATTACATATAAATGATTAATTTCTTCTTTACTTAAGAAGATAGTTCAAAGAGCAAAATTTTTAACCTAATTTTCACTCTCATAAATGAACAGTGTGTGAGAGATTCCTAATAGTTTTTGTGTAACCAATCTTATTAGCAACAGCTATCATTCCATGGGATGAAGCTGCTTGACTGTCTTCTTACTACCCCTTTGACTGTCTTGTCATTTTATTGCTTGGTATTTGTGAAAAACATTGCAGGAATGCGTAATACTGGAACATTTAACAAGCTATTTAAACTTTCTCAGCCTCCTAGTCCTTGCCATTTAACAGACCAACTCTTCCTGCCTCATGAAAAGCAACAATGATTGTTTCATTTCAGTATTCTTTAACATTCATCCCACAGCACTACTAATTCAATACTTGATGCATACTTACTAGCTATAAAAATAAGACAGCATCCTATATGTACTTCTTTCATGGTTTACAATCTTTACTTTACAATATTTATCCAACCATGATTAGATTTCCCCGAAGAGAAATAAAATTAATTCCACAGCTGTTTACAAGCAATGAAGCAATGGAAGAGTATCATCCAACAATTTGCCTGTTGTGCTTTATTTAAAAATGTAACAGGGTTATTTTTAAAATTAACAATTTCCTTTACTATACATGCAAATACAGATATTCCAAAATAGGAGGCAGTGTTTATTTTGGTTTTGGTTTTTTGGTTTTGGGTTTTTTTTTCTTCTTTCTAAACAGATACCTTTAGGAAGTATTGTCCCTTCAGCAGCTTCTGTCTAAAAGTGAAATATAAACAGACAAAATTACAATTCTGGAGAAGGTAGAAGGAAACCTACACAGTTACAAGACAGAAAATAGCTATGTGATCTCTATTATTTTATTGACTAAAACTATTAAATCTGCTCTGAACAATTGCAAAGGGATCAGTGTTTTGTTATATCTTTCATATTGTTTTAAATTTTCATTTCAACCCATCTTTGCTATGAACATATGTACATGATTCTTAATCTGTCGAAGAATTCTAAAATAACATCGGTTTTACTTTTTAGTGACTGCATACAAGATTAACAATGCTCTACCAACAAGAAAAGAAAAATTATCTACTACATTTGAATAAGGAAATTATTCACTGTAAACCTTAGGTTCCTAGGCTATAAAAAAAACATAGCACTTGTTCAGTACCAAATATACAACATATACAAGGTACCCTACATGTGATCCATAACCCAACTAAGGAGAACTGAGAGCTATAAACCCTGAATGACAGAACCAAAACATACTTTGATGTCTTTCACTTTCTGCCAATAAAAGAAGCAGCATGAGGACTAAATGATATGCAGGTAATTAGAAGAGCAACTTCATACGAAAATTATGTTAAGATTGTTTTCTATTTTAACAAAATTATATTTGATTAATAAGCAAGACACTTACTGTTGAATCCCTACATCCATCTCTTAAGTGAACATTATTTATAAATTCTAGCCCCTTTTCCATTCTCACAAATCTGCACCTTTAAATAAAAATATTTCATTATATAATAAAACTGCATAAGCAGCAAACAAAAATTGACTACATAACTTCGGAAAGCTTCAATACATTTCCTACATCATACAGAATGCTTGCTTTTGAAATCTCTAAATGTTTAATCAACATCAGTAATGTCATTTAAACATTTCTAAAAAAATCTTCATCACTTCAGCAGTACTTACCTTTTTCACATTTTTGGTGAAACAGAAAGCTAGAGTTGTTGACCATGACAGTTGATGCCACAGGTTTATAAAAGTAAAGACTCCAATGAAAAACAAACATTATGTTAAAATGTTGGTTCTTTTAGTCTTTTGCAATCAAAGAAAAGCAGTCACTGGTCAGACAGGTGCCTTACGTGCTTTCTTTCACTATTTTGCAACTAGTCCTAGCTACTGGGCAGAGGTCTTCCCTACCAGAAGATTTAGAGAATGCCGTAACTCCTTGACAATACTTCTCTAGCTTCAGCAGTTACTTCACCTTCAACAGTTCATGGACATAGATAGCATGCTATGAGACTGATACACTGCCACGGAAGTTAATGTGCAAACAAAAACTCCATATAAGACAGTTAATGATCTGAGAGGAAGTAATCAAATCTGACATAATTTAAGCCAACTAAAACCAAATCAAACCCATACAAGGAGGAGTGAAATGTAGCAAGAAAACGCGTCTTAACCATTCACTGCACCAAGGCAAAAACTTGGAATGGCATCTCTTTCAAGTGGCAGAGACTAACAATTAAAAGCTGCCTGTACTACTATTGAAAAAAGGATCAGCTAATGCATAAATACTAACTTCCAGCTTCCAGAGAGCCTTTCACCACACAAGACAAATTTGGCAGCTAACACATAAAAGACATTGATTTTATCAATGTTATACAAGTAACTAAGTCTTTGTACTTGGACAGCTTTTATCCACCTGTAAGAAACAATGAGTCATATACTACTCCTCCTTTCCCCAACACATATTTTAGACAAAATTGGCCATCTTTCTAAACACTACTTCTGGTCTGAAATCCTCAATCCTTTAAAATTATGCAGAAGTTATGTTTTGAATTCAATACCACTACTGACTTCTTCAGGTTTGTTTGCACTGTGACAGAAGTTCATTCATTCTGTATCCTGATATAAGTTACAAACTTTGGCATGTATGAAGCTATTAAAATAACAATTAGAATGTAGCGCTTGGATAATGATGAAAAAACAATCAGATACATATCCACAAAACTTCATAATTCTGCTAGCTGAGATGTCAGTTAAGTCCAGACACAGAAACCTTCTCTTCCCTTTAATAATTCCTACAAACAAGCTGACATAACAACTTTACCTTTAAGTCAGTGTTGTTGGTCAAAAGCTACAATTTCAGGGCAACCTTTCAGACTGATCACCTCTAATGACTTAGTTGTGTCCTCAACCTCTTGAGATTTAGTTCTCTTTCCCACCCACTTTAGAGGAACTCCCTCCTCTCAAAGAAGAGATTAGGTTAATGTACTCTTCTGAGGCCTCCAACATAACATTAAAGCATATGTTGATGATCATACATATAATATCAGAACTACAGAAGGTAGAACAGATGAAACAACAAAAATAAGGACCCCATGCAAGAAATTCCTTAAAATCTTTCCTACTTATTGAAAAGGAAAAACATAAACCGTGGAAGATAACTGATATTCTTTTGGTGCCTACATGACAAAAATGAAGGAGAAGGAAGCAGAGGAGGACAACTAAAAAAAAAAAATTAGTTATTTTCATAAGTCTAAACAACTATGTTAAGACATAATCAGCCTTCTGAAACCTTTATTAGCATGCTCTGTCACTAAAACATAATATACTGTAAATAAGACTCAGACACACAACAAGAAAACAGTAAAAAATACCCTACCCAGGAAACCATTTGGCATGTTGATCCCATGGGTCTTCATTTCTCTTCCATTCCTGCAACCCTCCACCACAGTGGAAACACACAACGTGATCACCATTACCTAAGGAAACACACAAGAATAAAGTTACATACTTTTAGTAGGCGTAACATTAAGTTTTCAACTAAAATGTTACATTATTAAGAAAAAAATATTTGTTTTATTGCTCAGCAATTGTAATTAAAAAGAACTCCATTTTAAAGGAGGACATAATACATATGATTTGAAACAAATGTTCAGGAGAGACTTGAGCTTAAAAAATACAATGTAAGAGTCACGTGAAATATTCCTGAATTTTATTTTAGCAAATAATTATACAGATAAAAAGCAAAAGCTAAAAATAATTTATTATCAAATAGCTCCACTGGTAAACAAGCCATGAAGTAGTCTACCACAAAGAATTAAGGATGCTTACGTGCCTTTTTGGTCCTCCATTTCACTGTTAAGATTAATGGGCTCTATACAGCAGTAGCGAAGTGACTGAGGAGATGTTAGGAGAACTGCATTCTCTCTGTTATAGCACTATGCCTACTGTAATCAAAGACTGCACCAGAAACTGCTTAGATATTGTGTTTACTGAAATGAGAGGAGGTATGGATTGATTTAGTTTGGGGAGGGGGGTGGGGGGGAATCTTTCTCAGGCTAAAGGAAACAGTTTTCACAGAAGTCACTTTAACAGCCATCGGGTCTCATAAGCTGGTGCCCGTTTTGTGCACCTCCACAATACAGATCTCACTTGGCTGTGAGAAGCTAGGTACTTTAAGGAATCCAAGAAGAGATCAATAAAAACACTTCTACTGGGTACAAATACTGCCCATATATCACCCATACAAGAATATTTATGGCCACAAGTAAAACAAACGGAATGAGATTAAAAAGTCTTCCGAGAGCTACTTAAGAGAGAAGCCAATTAAGATGAGAGCAAGAAATTATCCCAGATAATCCCCTTTTCTTTGTGACCTAGTAATAGCAACACTTAGCACTCGTACAGCATCTCTCAGTGAAGAATTTCAAAGAGCTTTAATAGCACTGTGCAATTCAATCTAATTGGGAAACCAATGCACAAAGACATTGCAGTCTTATCCAAGTCATACACTACATGTCTAAGAGTAAAAGCTCTTCCATTGGAGTCATTGTCTTCATAAAGCTTTTACAGTAGGTAGTAATGGTATTTTCTAGTTCCGGGTATCTGAATGCTATGATAATGCAAACACATGTTAACTAAATAAAATGGCACACAACCTGGATTGTCTTGTTCATAGGTTTCTGTATGGGCCAGAAGCCCACTCCTTAGACCTAAGGTAGATATCTGGAGGACAGCACTTTGTTTTTTAAAAAATATTAACTTCAATGATTGTCATTGTGAAAGATGTATTATGAGGGTTTTAGAAGGCAAGGAAAACACACTTTGATGTTTTACTGCTAAAAGTGAATTTATGACCAAGTTTATACTTTGCTATTAAAAATACTTGATATAATGTATATCAATTTACACAAGAACTATGAAAAGTAGTTTACAGAGTAAAGAAATTCTGGCAAATCATTCCATATTAGAATAACAAAATGCTGATTTTTTCATAACAAGACACTCATATAAAATTTCTTTGTATAAGATATTAGCCATTTTAAGGTGTGGCTTACCTATGCTATAGAACCCAGCTTCAGCAAGTTGCTCCTTGTCAACAGGATATATCCAAGTTAAAAATGTTTGTAAACGTATTCCATATTTTGCCATAGACGGATTCCACGGATGCTGTGCATTGTTCAGACCACTTCTCCCAGGCTCAGCAGGAATAGATTCACTTGGAACATTTCCAACATCCTGGCCCAGGACAAAAAAGCATTTGGGAAAATGCCTCTTGTGTTCTGACCAAGCTCTGTCACTGGGTTCCCACTTTTTCAATTTTCCACCACAACAAAAACATGCCACTTGATCACCAACACCTGTATAATAGAATCCAGCATTAGCTAATTCCTTCGGTGTCAACTGGCTATTGAAGGGCCAGTTGTGAAAAGAATTTAACCTTGTCTCTTCTCTGCACATAGCAGGGTTTTTAGGATACAAATCATCTGACATATCCACAACCTGCCTAGTTCTCAGAAGGTAATCTGCTTCCACATCAGATGGGTCATCCAGAGTACACGGGAGGGCTGAACTGCTGGAACTGTTTTCAGTTCTATGCTGGTAGTTCTGGGCGAGAGGATGTATGTTATTTTCCAGAAAAGTAGATTCAGTAATAAATCTGCAATTTGGAGAAACCTTTTTGTGTCTCTCAACTGCAGAATCCCCAGGCGCCCATCCTTCAACAGTTGTATGGCAACTGAAGCACTTCACTTTGTCACCTTCTCCAGTATAAACAAAGCCAGCTCGTGCTAGTGCTGATGCTGAAACCGGACAGCCAAGTGGAAATGCAACAAAAGTTCCTAGTCGGTAGAGTTCCTGTGCCCATTCCTGGTCATGGTCAGTGTCTGGAGTGGCACAAGCTTCTGAGTTATCTGGGCCATTACACGTCATCTCTTCATAAGTAGGGCTCTCCTTTCAGATTTCCTAAACAAAGAATAAATGTTTTAATTTCACAGACAGAAGAATTCATCATACCCATACGCAAACCTGGAAACTGGATAAATTAAACTAGCCATCCTTTATGTATTAAAATAATGCCTCTTCCTCTTCCCTCCCATCTCACCCTTCCCTGCCCCCCCCGCCATGCAGAGGCAAACACCAGAACATTAAAAACACAAACAAACAAAACAAAAAAAAAAGCAGCATAAAGAAAGGCATGAAGATCATGAAGTTTTATAGGCCAATAAAAATCTACCTGAAAAACACACAGGTTTATACATGTATAACTTTAAAAGCATGTTCTACTTCCTAACAAACAAACATTGCAAGAATGAAATCAACAAAATATTTAACAAAAGCTCTGGGCAAAACCCTGCCAAAAGGCTTCCGAACCTGAAATACGAAGTTACTGATTTTAGAATACTGATCTAAACCAGAACACATTTGCAAGATTTTACAACCCAGTTCTGAAACACAGAACTGTACTAAGGCTGTGACCACCATGCCCATTAGATGGGTATCAATTGGTAAAACCATCATCAAAAAGAAAAAAGCCTTTGAGCTTGTGTTACATTGTAAAGACATACATCTCACTACAAGGANCAACCTTAATGATTCTGTGATCTCAATTTCCCTTTTAGCAAAATATCTCATGAAATAAACTATCAGATTTTTCACTGGGGCATTTTACCAAAGTGCTGTGCTTTTAAGATCAGTGTCTTGGACTACCCAGCATTAGCATTCGTGCCCAGAACACTGCTTCCACTTTCCCATTCCCTGCCTACGCTCTCCATCAAAAGTTCCTGCGCCTCTGCCATCAACTCAGCTTTTCCTCCCTTCTCTCCCTGAAGGAATGTCATTTTCCTTACCATGTGTCCCACATTCCTATTCCTGCCTACACTCTTCCAGGGTAACTACTAACTGCTAGTCCTGCCCTGCGCCCTTCAGTGCCAAAAGGCTGCTAAGAGCATCAGACAAGCCCCTTCTTTCATGAGGATGAAAGAAAGCAACTTGGTTCCCGCAGGTCCTGTGCAAGAACCACAAACTGACACAGTCATCACCTTCATCCCAAGATGGATGAAGCCAGAGCACAGTAAAAATTCACCTCTTGTCCTGACAAGTGCAGTGACTACTATTGACTTGGGAAGTCTTGGGTAACACACAAGATACACATGTCAAACCTACTCCTTTATTAAGTGGTAAATTAAATTATTATGAGACTGCCCAAGTGGACTTCTTAGCACAAAGCAATAATAATTCAGCAATTAGCAAAAAGAAGAACAGAACATGTACTTATTTGAACAAGTGTCTTTCTCCATTTTCTATATGAATCCTGAAATGTATCTATTTCCAGTCCTCACCTTTATAAGGTAAAATCAGGCACAAATTTAGCTTCCTCAACATACTCCTTCCTCAACACCTGCATTAATATTGATTATACTTTCTGTATGGTCAATGCAGATGTTACAATTATAATAATTGCTTATATAACACCAGATTTAGCTTCTACAGGAAGGACAAAATCATTTTTTAAAGTTCAGAAGAGGGAGGGGAAAATTAAAATTACTATGCATTGCAGGATCGCTGCATCCTTCGCCAAGATGACAAAGATAATTAACCTATAAGCAGATTGAGAAAACATGACGTTAGAGACCCAGCATGCTTGCTTCATGTAATCATGGATACAAGACTACTTCTAAGCACCAGCTTTAATTCTTTCTGTAAGTCAGTTCATGACTAATGTAATGACACTAGAAATTATACTGTGGTTTTCTGTTTTAGCTTAGCAAATTCAAAAATAGATTCTGAACAAATTACATTGACTGACCTACAAATCTGACCTATATGCTTGTTTTGACTTTGAAGGGGGGAAAAAAAAAAAATCGGTAATTACATGCAGTAATATGAAAGCTGTCACAATACATGTATTTTTTAATATACATATGTATGTTGAAAACAATCAATTTTTATAACAAAAGTTTAAAAGTTCATGTTTATTTCCTTTTAAAATCTTATTTTAAATCCTCTAGGACTGTTTCTGTAAAGATTTCAAGTGACCTTATGGGTCTATCATCATTACTACTACACTGCGTTCATAGAATAACTTGTATTACTCAAATACCGCTAGTTGCAACCTAATTTTCTTATCTGTATGGCTAAAAGACCTTCTACAAGGCGGCAAACAAAGCCTACCTCACATCCTTCAGAGACTCCTTTTCAAAATGTACATTGAAAAAAACAAAACAAATGCATATACTCTCAATGTATGAATAGCAGTGTATCGTCATTTCTATTTTACTTATACAGAAATGAGTTCAGAAACAGTGAAGAAACAACTCTTCCTATTTAAATTTTTACATATTAACTGTTTTTTTTTATATTTACTTTGAAATCAGAATAGAGCTTCTACATCCCTCGTTGATCTGTTGCATACAAAATAACTGCAGCAAATCAGAGACTATCTACTCAACCATTCTCTGTGATTTGCCCTCCCTGTCTTTAGTGAAATCAGGGCTAAAGACAGACCAAGGTTCAAGCCTGACAGATCTCAAGAATCTACTGGGGACACAAAGATCACCCTTGGTTTGTGCTTTTTTGTTCCTTATGCCACATGGGGTGACCACATACTACAATGATGACTATAACATACGAAGTTAAAAAACAGTTAAGAGACAGAATTAATTATGCCCCCACTTCTCATAAACTACCTGCATGTTCTGTTTTAAGCACCACTTGGCTGCTCCATTATCAGAACTCATCTTAAAATTTGCCATACTTAAAAGAAGTCTGATACAGCAGTATCATATATATACATAAAGAATAAAAAATAGATTTATATATACCAGGTGCATATATATATATATAAAAAACTTCATTACAACATGAATGCACTGCTTACAGTAGGTCATTATTTTTCATAAGCTAAACAAGATACTTGTTTCATAAGCTAAACAAAGCAATTTGAACAAATATTGTCTCTTCAGTAAGGCCCAGATTCTCCAGTGCCCTCTGACAGGGATGATTTTCAAATCATACTTACGCTGCATGAGCAAGCCTGGGTCTTGTAGTACTTTTCTGAGCTCTTTCACTAAAACTCTCCCCCTCCAACATCAGAAAATTTAAGAAACCTAGTAATGTTTTTTTTTAGTAAATAAGCTGAACATTCTGAAAATTTTTATTTCATGCAATTGGTAAACTTGATCATTTCATTCCAAAGACCCCACTTCTTTTAAAGCAGGCTTCATTTTCAGAGGGCCTATAAGCATATAATGTTTAATTTTGCACTTTCTCCTCTTCTCCCAAAATAACTTCTCACCTTTAAAAATACAGGCTGCAGAACTCAAAATATCACGTAGGTGGTACGTCTCATATATGACAGACTTTCCTAACAGAAATAACAGCATGAGTTTTAAACTATTATTTAAATCAGTTTGTATTAGTTTTACTCCACTTACTCTGTTGATTCTCTGGTGTTTCCTGGAAAGATATGCGCATATTTTAATGACACTAAGAAACTAAGAAGGAAACACTTGAGCAACAACACAAAGAAGGAAGGAAGAGGATCAAAGACTAAACTGAAATATTAGAAATCAGGATAGAGATGATATTCAGTTAACAGAGGTGTTCTTTTTCAGTTTTATTGATTACTGTTAATTAACTGCGAATGCTAGGCAAAAATAAACTAGCAGAACTAACTAAAATTCAGTATCTGTACCACTCCCAACTGCAATGGAAATCACAGGATAATGCCTTTCAGCCAGATCTAACAGCAGTATCTGAAGCAGAAAAAAAAAAAACCTCAATGTACTGTACTGGAAGTTCTAACAACTGAGGGAAAATATAATTGGAAATAAGTATTAGGATAAAGCTAAAAAAACCTATACATAATGCATTCATCACTCAGAACATTGAGATTAGCGGCTTTATTCTTTCAAACAGTTTTTTCTACAGTGCTATGAATGCTTCAATATCCCTTCTGTTAATACGGTGAATAAAAAAAATTATGCCCTCAACATGGCGATAATCAAAATATCTGCCACATTTGGATTCTTTGGAGGTAAGCAATCTATCTCGATCCTCACAATCAAAACTGCGTGAAAAGCACATACCAAAAGAGCAGTAAGTACTGACAGAAGGTCTGATCACCACAGATCAATTCTTTAATATGAAGTAACTGTTTCAAATTATATCAACCACATTATTTAATCTTGATCTTTTAGAGCAGAAAGATTCAACCATCATTCTAGAAGCATCTCAAAACCACGTCTAAATAATGCAATGACAGAAGCAGGACAAATCCCTCACAGGTATCTGCTAGCTTTAACGTTCCATGCACATTACAAAGCCCTTTCCTTACGACAGCCCCTCTAAACATAGTTGGTTTACATTTCAGTATCATTTTATCTAAGAGAAAAAGACATTAACATACTTATTAAGCATTGAGGCAAACTTCACTTGTGTAAGTACTGCTTTAAATACAACATTAGTACTACTTTAAATGCAACATCAAGTTAAATTATTTCTATCTGAAACAACTAACTATCTAAAAGCAACTGTTCAAAGTGTAAAATTAAAACTAGCTTAGGAATAGTATTTCTACACAGGTATTTTAACAGTTGCCTTACTCCAGTTAGTTGGAGTAATGATTTAGAAAAATATCCTGCACCATAACAGCACTCAGAGAAACATTAACTGCCGAAGAAAAATAACTGAAGATAATTTTTTTAACGGTTTATGGCTAAGAAACAAATTAATAAAAAGCAGCCAACTAAGATGTGTACACAAGACTTTACAATACATACCAGCAGCACACCCAAGTTCAGAGAGTATACTTTATGTATACGTAAGTTAATTAAGCCTTTCTGCATAAACTTAATTAATCACATATGAATTAAAAGTAGAAGGTCCAGAAAATTTAAAGTTCATCTTCACTTATAAAACCCAGGACTTTTTTTTAACTATTATTGAAGCATTAAATATCTTCTTATATATGCAGTAAGTAAAAAAAAAACTATTTTAGTCTGAAAGACTTCCAGAAGCTGAGCCAAGTTTAATACTGCTTTTAAACATCTGAAGGTATTTGTCACAAGACACCTCCCACTTTCAAGCTGAAGTACCAGTTTATATAGTCGATGGATTATGTTTCAGAAGAAAAAATAAAGACAAGAATTTATAGCAAAAATGTTAACTTATTCAAAATGAAAAAATATACACTGTGGTTTTGCAAACCAAACGTTCAATTCAGCTTTAAAAATAGTAACAGGTATGATTTTATGCAAAAATACGACATCATCACATTACCTAGATCTGAAATGCTTCAAAGGAAAAGTACGAAACCCGCTTTTCTCTTTCAAGTATATTTTATTAAACATGATTATTTCCATCCGTAATCCTAAACCAGATTGGCATTATAAGGAGTTATTTTTAATTCTTCTACATGACAGGTATGGCAGTAACCTCCAAGTCAGAAACCTACTTGCACAGCCTCATGTTCCTAACCAAAGGGTACAGAAACATGGAGCTTCTACTGCTTGACATGCTGACTATGAGAGCAGTGTTGGTGTTTACTGTTGACTGAATTTTGAAATGTGAGAGTAGTGCACCAAGTAAATATCAAACAGAACATACTGTACCAGCTGACACACAGATTATGCATATGTCACTTCACTGAACTTCACTTTGTGCCTGCTCAGCTGCAATTAGATCAAGGAAGGTGCATGCTGCTAACGCAAAGCGTATGTATAAAGATTAAAACCACAGGAAACATAGAATTTAAACAATGTTTACAAATCTTCACATGTTTACATCTAATTATCAATAGCCTTCTTGAAAAAAATTCTGCTTAGAGATTTTTTTTTTTATTATTTTATAAGGAGGGTATGTATCGACACAATGCCTTTTGATTCAGTGCCAAAGCTTACATAAATTCATCAGCTCAGCTTCATTTGTCTCTTTTTCAAACAGGTCCAACTTAGCTTCCTGTCAGGGTTTATCATCACAGGAAGTCAGTCAGCTGCTTAAGGTGACAGTGGGCTACTAGATTCTCCTAATTCTTGACTCCAGTCACAAAGACTTTTACACTCTCTCCATCTTAGAAAGAAATAACCAGGCCAATAGAAACATGCCATTGTGAAAATGATTTTCATACCGTATTTTTCTTCATGAAGAAGTCATATGGGTATGGAATAGAGCAATAAACAAGAACAATGGATTCATGGTAGCGCTCTCAGTAGATAAGAGTGGGCCAAATTTGCATCTGCCAAGGGCAGAGAAAAAAAATTGTTTTTGTGAACTTGCAAGACAAATGTCTTTAGAAGAGCTTTAGCTGAATGTATGAGAAGGAAGGAGTAAATACCAGCTCCTATAGAAAAAACTGGCATGCTGTAGCCTAAGTACATGGTCCCACAGAGATGTCAAAAGTCAAACATAAGACATAATCAATTAGAGCCATTAATGAATGTATAAATCAGTGTTATCCAAAGTGACCAAGGAAGAGAAAGGACTAAAGGTCTGGAGAAAACCATTTTAGCTCTACCACACCTTTCTAAGTGTTTAGTACAAAGCAAAGAGTGAAAAGAGATGTTGGCATTTTTAATTTGGACACAGGGAAACCTATCTAAAGAGAAGGTTTAGTTCTGACAGCTGCTGCCACTGAAATGAATTGCCTACAGATGACAGTACCTAAAAACAGGGGGAAACACAACCAGCCCCCAAAAAACAACAAAAAACACAAACCTTCCCCACAAAACCAACACAGAAAAAACACTTCCAAACCCCAAACCTCAAGCATACTGAGAAACAGATTGAAGGAGAGACTAAAGGTAAAAGTAGAGAACAGGAGAGCCAACACCAAGAGCACAAGACTTCAAATAACCCTCCACCAAAAGAAAACAAAACTATAAAAAAGGAAGGAGCAATCCTGACAGTCTCAAATTTCTCTGGCAGTTCCAGCAACATGAATGTTTTATTCATGGCATAAGCAGGAATATAATGAAATATTTTTCATGAAAGGCACTGTAGTTCTGTAAATCATACAAAAGTCTGTGTATAATTTTTCTATCAATTTTTAATTACAAGGTCGCTTGAATTGTACCATTTAAGCTTATCGAGATTCTGTACACAGAATCACAACTCGCACAAAACACAACTCGCTGTGAAAATACATTTAAAATTCAGTACTACAACACTACCTAGAGGGGAGGGGAAAAATCAATTTTTCATTTTTATATTATACACTTACATTTTAGATGTACAATTCAAGTGATATAAAATCTAGGTTTTATGTAATTTTTATGTTTTAATTTTAGAATTTAATTCATTAACTGCCATATTATTAACAGGAATTTGATTTAGCTTCAAGTTCTCCCTCAAGAAATGGAGACTAAACTTCCAGAACTTTTCCCTCTAATACAAAACAGCTTGGAAGCTGCATTTAATACCATTTGAAGCATACATCCATCCATGAAAGTCTACCAATACATTTTGGGGGCTATGCAAGCTATGCAGTTCCTACCCTCCTAAAAGTAGAAATTACAAACTGCTTTTGTCAACTCTACAGTAGATGAGCTAAATAAAAATAAATAAATAAATAAAAGTTTAGATCTGTGATTATAAAGTGTATCGCTATAGAAATGTAACCCCTAAAAGTTGAGTTACCGCTTTTTTGGTTAAGAAACAAAAAAGTTATCCAGTCAATGGGGGTATATTAAGTAGAACAGCCAATAGTAAAAAATGCCTAGCAAAGCTGGCAGTGCCCTGGGATGCATCTCCTTTCCTGAGTATGAGTTGTGCTCCAGCTTTTAGTGTTACATCCTTTTACAATCATTTAAACTTACAATTGAAGAAAAAGATGGAAAAAGAGGGCGTCTTTCATCAAAGAGACATAATGATATGGAACTTTAGCTACAGCAACATGATTAATGCCACAGCAAAACTTCTGAATCTTCTGGATTCTAAAGAAAGAAGTTGTAAAACCACACCTGTACAGAGAGCCAGTCCCCTCCTGCCTCGCCCACTGGCCAGGGCGTTCACTTCCCCACAGCTAATACTCCTGACCACGCCAGTGCCACTTAGTTCATTATTCACATTCATTTAACTGCAGTCTGACGCAGAAGCAGCATCATGATACTTTCTGGTATCACTAGCATGATTGTTTTGCCATTCAAGAATGAGGTGAATTTGTATATGTATTTTTACACACACACACACACACATATATAGATACACACACATATGTACGTATATAAACACACAACTCATCATCTTGTAAACTTGGAAATCTCTCTTGAATTATCCTCTGTATTTTAAGTTTGTCAGGAAATTGGGATGACTTGGGGGTTAATTCTAATTATAATATTGTACCAAAAGTGAAATATGAAAGTTGCACCTGTTGAAAACACTCTGCTTTCCTTTCTATTTGATAAGAAACTCTCTGAAACATAGAAGGGGAAGGACAATGAACTGCGAGATACGTGCAGCTTCATTTTACATTTTATATGATAGCAGTGACATTCAATTCAAGCTTTGCAGCATGCCTTCTTCAGTCTTAACATACTTTCAACCTTCATGCACAGCTACTTTTTTAATGTTCAAAGTCTTGCTATTTCTGGAGCTTGACTTTCAATTGTCACATTCAGAATATTTTGGATTAGAACTCCGCAAGTCAGAGAACATGCTAGGAAAAAGAAAAAGCAGCAAAGGACTGTACACTGTTAACTCCTGAAACAAAAAAATGCAGAGGGTACTTAGAATAGTTTTTCCCTAAGAAATTAGCATCCAGTCAGACCAAGTTTAGTAATAGATTAATCAAAGCAGATACTGGTTTCATCTCTATTTTCCACCAATCTTTAGAACAAATTCCAGTATTTACGTTCCTGTTGATAGAAAAAACAAAGGTTAAAATTTTTTCTTTTCACAGAACCTTCAGCATAGTTTACAAAGGCACAACTCCAAAACTATGATTTAAAAAAAAAAAAAAAATTAAAATTCTATCCTTTGGCCAAGAAATCCAAATTAAAATATATTCTGAAGTTGAAAGAGTCTGAGGTCACGGCAAGTCTGAAATTCAAATATTTCACTGAAACTAGCAAGTGACATAAGTTTGGGAAGACTCCAGAAGATTCAAAGGGGGCAAAACAAAATCCTGGAATTAAAAACTAGAAGACAGCAAAAAGGAGAAAAACTGTAACAGCAGACGGAATAAGATCCAATGATCCAGCCTTCTCTTCTCTCTCCTAGGAAATTCTGCATCTGATTATAAATTGGATTTTCTGAAACTCTTCAGCTCCCTAAAACTGTCTCGCCCACCCTGGGAGGATAGCAACAGATACAGAAGCAGGATCACACGTACACAGAGGCTGGAATGAAATCCATCCTCATACTTCAAAAACCAAGATATGAACACATATTTTCTTACTGTTGTGATAACAAATGCAAGTTCTGCCTCATATCAGTGGGAGCAGTCAAAAAAAAACCACAACCAAACAACCCCCATCAGAATTCTTTCACTTTTGCTGCTGGTTACAAAGGGCAAGGTCAGAGGAGGTACAGAGCAATAATTAACTTATTCCTTTGCCCTTCTTGGCCAATGCTGTAAGTGCCAAGTTTTCTACAGAAAGAAGTAGTTGGGTGTTCTTTAAAGGGTCTTAAAGAAAACTGCAAAGCAATCAAGTAGATAGGAAAATGAAAAACACCCAAATAAAAGCTTAATCAAGAAATCCATCGCATGAAAACTTGCTTTCTTGGAGAGAAGGCTTCACTGTTGTCTTCTCTGTTATGTGGTGATTTATTTCATGATAAACAAAGAGTAGATTAAGTTAATGTATATCCTACTGCTCTTTGTTAAGGTATTAGATTAAAAGAAGTATTTAACAAAAAAGTGATTTTTTTTCCCCCCAGTTGATTGCTTTTCCTTCCAAATCAGTCTACCACATGATCTTGTAGTTTCTGATCGTTCATTTAAGAAACAA
The DNA here is from genome assembly GCA_013400755.1 of Pelecanoides urinatrix. Lineage (NCBI taxonomy): Eukaryota > Metazoa > Chordata > Aves > Procellariiformes > Procellariidae > Pelecanoides > Pelecanoides urinatrix. The sequence goes on along the minus strand of VZTQ01012415.1, from coordinate 62,864 downwards.
AATCTTCCCACTTAGCTATATGAAATACTAAAATTGCAATGTAAGATTGTAGCAATGAAGGGATAATGTAAGCAGTTCTGCAAAAGTATCTAAAAGCAGTTTCAAGAAAAAGTTTATACTTTTTAGCAGATGCAGATTAGTAACAGTGAAAACGGACAGAAGTTACTAAGACTGAAAATAGTTCTTACACCCATTTATAAGGCTTCTATTGGGAAGATAGGGGCATCAGAGAGACAGTAGTACAGAAACATAAATACATTAACTGTTAAAAATAAATATATCAGCATAAATACATAGCCGTTGTGCAGAAGAGAACTGCTTGAACTGGAGTTTGAATTATAGCTTAAAAAAATAGGATCTGAGTCAATTTCTTCTTTCAGAATTCTTAATAATTACTGAATTCTTACCGTAGAAAACTTGAACAAAACTGCATTTTTATTAACAAGAAGCAGAAAGGTTATTATAGAAAGTGATGGGTCTAGCAAAAAAAAAAAAGAAAAAAGAAAGAGTGGGCAAGAGGAGACAAAGGACTATTAAAAGATGTCAAAAGAACCAAAGATGACCACAAAAGTGCGCATTAGCACAGCAAATTTTTATTTTACTTATGTAAAGAGAACACAACATTAAATGTTCTATTCAGAGGAAAGTCGCTTGTGGACCTTCAAGCCGGCAGCCGGGTCACAGACCGCAGACCCGCCCGGAGGCTCCGGGACAGGGGTCGGGGTGACCCGGCGGGACAGGCCGGGCCCGGCCCGGCAGCGCCGGCACCTCACGGCGGAGGGGGCGCGCCCCGTTCCCATGGCAACGCCTCCCCCGGCTGGCGACCACCCCCGCCGCCGCCTGCGAGAGGCCAGGGTCAGCGGCGGCCCCGCCAGCCCTCGGGACCCCCGGCACCATCTGCGTGAGGGGCGGGAGGGTCCCGGGCAGCGCGGAGGGACCGAGCCCCCTGCCCCGCGCGGGGAGCCTCGCCGAGCTGCCGGGGGCAGCGAGAGCCGCCAGAGCGGGCAGCCGGGGAGCCCGTCCCACCCACTGCCCCGAGGTACCGACGGCCACGGCCACGGCCGCGCCCGCCTGACAACTCACCGCGCCGCGTCCCTCTCCTTGCCGGCAGCGGCTGCGGGAACCGCTCAACAGCCAGCGCACGCCGAGAAAATGGCGGCTCCCGGCAGCCTCTCCGCGGCTCGGAGGCGAGAAGGGAGCAGCGCCCCCTGGCGGGCTGGGGGGGGCACAGCAGGCCGGCGCCCGCTGGCGGAGGGCGGCACGTAGTGGCAGCAGCCGGGAAGCGCAGAGCGGCAGCGCCCGCCGCGGGCCCTCCTCGCTGCCCCCGCCTCAGCCGCCTCAGCCCGCGCCCCAGCCCCTTCCGCTTCTCCGGCCTCTCAGGGCCTCAGCTCCCACGGCGCCCCAGCTTCGCGTCGGCCTACCCGGGCCGGAGGCTCCCTCTCCTCCCTCAGCATCTCGAACGACCCCTTCATTTCACGCCATCTTCTCCAGACCGTTTGTGGTCGGAGCATGCCAGCCCCAGCGCTCTCCTTGCTCTCGCCCCTTCTTCCCGCACTTAACGGCTTGTTATGACTTAAATCTGTTAAAGGCAGGGCCGTGCAATGGGGAGGGGAGCTCCCAGACGGCCTGTCCACGGCTGGTCTGCAGCCCGCGGGGCCCTGCGAAGCCTCACGGATGCTGCGGCTGGCCGACTGGCAAGATCGATACTAATGAAGTCACAAGTTTGACCTAAATATGGTGTGGTTCTTAAGAACCACCTTGGCTGCAAGACTGCATGACAGCGCAGTTATTTATTCTTAAATTTATAGACCTCTTTTAACCAGCTGCATAAGGGAATTGAGAAATCATCTACCAGATGCTGATCTTCTAGGTACTCACAGAAGACAGGAGATGCCTACCGGTGATACTTCTCAGTACAGCTTGGGCTGTATTATAATTGTTTCTTCATCTTTGCATATATATCATAGAGATATTAAAGCAAAGCCGGTAGTGCTACTTATTAATAAGTTTGCCAGGGACTGGCCTTTTTTTTCCCCCTTCAAATCTCGAGATTTGTGTTTTCACTAGCTATTATAAATCTCATTTGGACTAGAATTTTCCAAATCGGACAGCAACCTCAGGCTATTTTCTTTGGTAGTTGTAGCCAAAATAATCTAATCATTTGCAGGACTAAGATGGTTGTTGTGCAACATTAAAATATTCCATTAACCTTTTTCTCTTTTTTAGAAACTCAGGTGCCCTCATGATTGATTCAACAAATTTTAATGTAGCCAAGATATTTGGCTTTATGTAGGGGACCTGCTTCCTGCTATCCTCAAGAAAAGTCAGCTACTTGGAGTAACATTCTCAAACTTTGTTGGTTTCCCATTGTGCATATGATCAGTAGCAACTTGCTTTTTTCAAATCATATATCTCCAAAGACTTGTGGCAGATAGTTTGGGACAATTTAGGAAAAGCAGGCTAATTATACAATGTGCCAGAATGTTTGCAGATTCCAGAGCTTAGACTGAAAGCCCTTTTGGATAAGGATTGTTTCTCACTTTATGTTGTCCAGCATCTACTAAGACCCCAATTCGATTCAAAGCTTCTAGTTAATTATAAGTATACTAACTTCCATTACTATAAATAATGAAGTAGTAACAAACTCCCTTTGGTCAATCAGCAAAAAAATCATAATGAATATTCAGTAATCAACAACAATACTCAATAACTTTGGATGCAAGTCCACATACTACTTGCTCTTCATTCAAAAAATAATGACCTTTACTGATAGAACATAACATTACTGATGCAGCCTAATGGTGGTGCTGAGCCTAAAAGAAATGAAAGATTTCCCTGAACTATAGGAAAAATAATTCAAAAGGTCTGAGACTTTTGAAATACATTGAGACTAATGAAAAACTATCAGAACAGATATTGCTACATATAGGTTCTTGTTAATATTTCTCTTAAAGAAAACAACAATTTGCCTGCAGTGCTTTTGTAATTTGATACTGCAAAGATGTGATTATGCCCATGATTAACTTTAGGCAAAGTTTACAATCTAACTTAAGTCCTGTAGTTCTAGCACTTATACTTGTTGTTCTGCAAAAATAAATATATATATATTAAAGTGGCTTTTAAAAGTAGTTGTATCCTTTGATTGTTTCCATACTTCTGGCATCTGGTGAGGTTACTATGGCCGTCACTCCTTCATGAGAATAAATAATTTTTCCAGTCCCTCACTGGTAATGTGTGGGCCAGTTTCTCAGGGGTTTGGCATTTCTCTCAATTTGAAATCTTCAGGGTATCTGTATAGAGTAAAACCAAGAAATTTCTAAACAGTAGTAATTTCTAAACAAGAAAACTGTACTGCAAATGTAGACCATTTTTCAGGGAAATACTAAAAAAAATTATTTAAGTATTTCAGCGATGTTCTTTAATGTGAACAGAGATGGCCTCAAGAAATATGTTGTGGAAACAAATCGCTTTAGACACACAACTTACTGAAATTTTAAAACACACCTCTCATAAATGGTCTAAATCTCTCTGTCTCTTCTGTAATGTATGCACATACCATTTGTCTTTTTTCATTTGTATTCTCTATTTCCTTAAGAGAAAAAAATATCAAATGTAAAAGGCTTGAGCATTACAGGCAATATTTGTGTGAGCCAGACAGATTGGTTACCTAAAAATGCCCAGATGATAATGTACGTGTTTCACTATCTGAGAAACAGTTCTATTGCAGTAGTGAAAGTTACATCCATCTAAAATAATTTCACATCAGTCCAAAGCAAGTTAATTTATTTAAGGATCTTTGGCATAATATGACACAGTAAGATGTCTGTACCTTAACACTGCAATGTGAACATGAATACTTAATCTCATCAATCCTTGTCATACCATGTTATTAGCATTATTCATTAGCAATTATTTTCACAAAGGCCATTGCTCTGTTGAGGTTTTGATACTTTTCCAAATGAAGCAGATTGTTTTTGGAGGTCACAAGGTGTTTTTACAGTGACCCACTTGCAGGGTTTGATGTCTAAATTGAAAACTTAGGTAAAACCAACCCAAAAAGTTCTAGCACCAATACCTAGAAGAACTAGAAGATAAGAAAACATAACGGACACGAAAAACATCAGCAATAAGGACAGCAATGGTCATAAAACGTTTATTTGCTAAGCAAGCTTGTTCTTTGTTTTCTGTTGAGTTAACCGACTTAAAGTTCAGTTTGAATAAAATTCTGAATCAGTCAGTGGAACTGTAAGCCAAACAGTACAGTCATACTGTAAAGCCAACACACTGCCTTTGGTGACCTAACAGCATTAAAACTAACTGTATTACTTCAAAGTACTTTTGATTGCAGATAGAATTGCACAATGGTGGTACTTGAGCTACAGAAAGTAATTAAACTTTGAAGAAATTTTCAAGCAATATCTTTGTCAACACAAAGTGGACAAATGTTCATATTTCCTTATTCCCTCTTTCACTTGAAATGGAATGAACAAAATTGTTACTAAAATTTGTTGAGTAGTCTGTAAAACAAACAAAAAAATTAGTTTACTGACTTCATATAAATGTAGCCTCACTGAGCTTTCCTGTCTGCTTTTTTGTGGGAGGACTTGTAGCCACTACATTATGGACCTTAACTGACCACAGAGCAATTCCATACTTTGAGTATCTTTGTATTAGTCTTGTATTTTATTCTCAGATAAATTGAAAGAAAAAAAAAGAACTGAAATTTTACAGAGATGAAAACCTTTAGTGAGATAAAGAAATGCCTCTCTCAATCCGACTTACATGCTTCATTAAAGTATAATCAATGGATTTGGAAAATCATCTTACTGTGTAGAAGTGTATATATGCATGTGCACAATGTGGCTTCTACAGTTTTGTGTCCCTGCATGACGTACCGTATTGTGTTTTTTTCAGCTCTTGCAATTTATGCTATGAATAAGTAAAGAAAGAAGCCAGTTCACTTGAAAAGTAGATGCTATATAGCATACATGGTGATAGCTTACACGCTGTTCTCCCAAGCCCAGTACTGCAGAGCACGCTGGAATCATATTCGTTTCTTCTACTCTGGGAGGTAACTTACCTTATATATTATTACATAGGGTTGATTTAAACTGCTGTTCTTCATTAAAAATGAAGTTGTTTAAAAAAGTAAGCACAAGTCAATGCAGTGAAGTGTCTGGCAATGGTGGGTTTGGCTGCAGCTCATCTGAAAAGCACATTTACTTAATGAAGGGGCAGTACTTGGAGGCATAAAGGGGAGCTTCCAACCACTGCATGTGTCTGACTAAGGGAAGTCCAATGGGTGAATTTGGAGAGATTTTCTGCTAAGCGAAAGAGATTTCAATATGCTTCTGCTTGGGAGTTTTTGGGGGTTTGTTTGGGTGGGGTTTTTTTTTGGTGAAACATGAACATTTCATAGCTTGAACAATTTTCAAATTGGACAATTCCAAAAGTTTCAAATTGTTTCATGCGAAGATGATCTTTTAATATCCTTCCAGGGGAGGAGTTGGTAACATTTTCAGGATTAATTTAGTGTACCTTCTACTAAAGTTTCTATTACAATTAAAGAAAAATTTATTTTAAAATTACTATTCCAAAGCTTTAAATATATTTTTTGGAGTAATGTGGAGAATTTTAATTAAATTATAGGAAACTCCATTAAATTCAACAAGGACAAATGCAAACTCCTGTATCTGGAAAGGAATAACCTCTTGCAATGATAACCTCTGGGGACCACCTGCCTGGGGAGCAGCTCTGCGGAGAAGGACCTGGGGATCTTGGTAGACATGAACCAGCAGTGTGCCCTGGCAAAGGCAGCCAGTAGCATGGTGGGTGGTATGGACAGGAGCACAGGACCTGCGGATCGAGGGGAGTCACGATCCCCCTTCACTCAGCACTCATTAGACCACATCTAGAATACTGCATCTAGTTTTAGGAACCCCAGTACAAGAAAAGCCCTGATCAGCTGAGGCAAGGGCAGCACTACTGGACCACCAGGATGGTCAGGCATGGCCAAGAGAAGAGGGAGGACTTGTTCATCCTGGAGAAGATATGACTTTGGGGGACCTAACCACAACCTTCCTGTACTTATAAGGGGGCTACCAAGAAGATGGAGGCAAGCTCTTCACAGTGATGTGTGGTGAAAGGGCAAGGGATAATATGCATAAATGGAGACAAGGTTCTGAGTGGGTATACTCAAAAGCTTTTCAACCATGAGGAAGTCAAGCAGTTTCCATCCTTGGAGGGCTTCATGACTAGACCGGATAAAGCCCTGGGGTGACTCACGGCTGACCCTGCAGGAGGTTGGATTAGATTACCTCCTAAGATCCTTTCCAACTTGAATTATTCTATGAGTCTACGATTCAAAAATATAAAAAAATCAGATAAAACTGAAAAATCAGATCATTCCAAAAGTATAATCTCTTTGAAACTTTCTTTACACAATCATGTTAAAAATTTCAATTGGTTCCAAGCTGTTTGAGTCAGATAAATATAAACTGGACTTAGCAAACAGTTCTTTGACACAAACTGTTTAGTCAATAATGGGTCATGAGTCACAGAGGTTCATATGGGAAACTGTGTTTGTTGATATATTCCCTAAGAAATTAATGTAATTTCTTATTTGCTACTAATTTCATTGACTCATTAATTAGCTCATTACTATCAGGTTAATGAATGGAGTGAAAAAAGCTATGCAATCGAGAGCTGGAATTTCAGAGGTGCAGCAGAGAAAGAAAATCAAATGCAGAAAAATGACAAAACAGTGCCTTAACTAGGAACATTTTCTCATGAATATGACAATAGAAAATTGAATAACTGATAAGTAACAGATGCGTGAAAGCTGTGTTTTTCCCTTGAATTATATCCAATGTTCTTGCTGCCATTGGAAGAAGAGATTCAATCATTTAATGGGAATAGGAAAGCCTTGCATTTGTATGCTGGTCCACAGAAAATCAAATCTGATTCTTTCTTCCAAAAGAGTATGACACCCATTCCCTTTATCCACAGCACTTACTATTACAGCACATTCTTTGTTTCCTTTCTTTGCAAGCAGGTGATAAACATCATTCTCATTACATTTTAGTGAAGGTAGTGGAAAAGGCCGAAGGGAAGTTAGAGATAATTAGAGGTATCATCATAGTACAGAAATAGGAAAAGATGAAAAAACATGATGAGCCTTTCAATTTCAGCAATGAAATCTTACACAGTACAAACTTTCCTGTAACTCCCAAATCCGTTGCTGATCAGACAATGCAATAAAATACCTTCTCATTAAAATTAAAAGCATCAAATAATGGTGGCAGTACTGAACCTGATAATATATGCCCTATGGAAAAGTTAGCATTTAAGCATGTAAAAACCCAATCTTCTTTTGATGTCTTGGTATACTGCCAGCTGAAACTACTTCTAAGTTCACTTGCATGTGGTGTCAACTCAGGGACAGAGTGTGTTTACTTTCTTTCACAACTCACTGAGCAGGCGAGCAAAGATAAATGCCAAATGAAGAGGAAAATGGTAAACATGCAACTAGTGATTTATTTTAGTTCTGTTTGGACTGATAAATGCAAGAAATAATTATCCAGAGCTGGGACCTTGGACTTAGCAAGCATGTGGCATATGACCACATACATGGTTTTCTATTCATAATTCCTTTGTGCTGGAATATTAGTGCACACAGGTACTATGTAAGTCAGTGATATAATGAGTAGAAAAATGCCAAGTTCAAGGCAATGCTTGCCTATTCCCTGCATGCTTCCACATGTTATCTTGATGGGAGAAAAGAGGCAGAGAGGAGTGAAGAGGAATGCTACGGTTAACAAACACGTCCCTTTTAACTGATCGCTTCGGTCATTCATTTTCCCCACATCCTGTTGATGATGTCTGAGAATTATTACATATGGGGGAAAGTCCAGATGAGCATCCAAATCTTAGCTGGGCAAACTTTTCTGTAGTTCTTAAATGCTTTATATTGCTGCTTAAGTAGTAGGTTAAAAAAGATATTCTTCACATGTCAAAGGCAGGTGTATTTAATCAAATATATTCCAACTTCGGACTTGCCCAGAATCAAAGTACCAGAAGGAGAAGCAGCAGCAGAACAGAGAACAACGGACAAAGTACCACCAGACTGCTTTCCAGGTTGGGACCAAGAAAGAGGAATCAGGACTGACAGTTTCAGAGATAGCTTCTTTGATCTCTAACAGTCTGTAAACCCCAAGTTTAGGTGGGGGTTCAGGTTTTCTCTTACATGATTATCATTAGCCACAGACACACTTCCATTTTAATATACCTGGTATCTAGGGTACACAACCCAAATGAGGGTGTGGAGCATGTTGATAAGAGTTTGACTTCTCAAATCTAGGTTTAACTTTCAAACCTTCATATTCTCTCAATGCACTAATACCCTTACCTCTCACAATAAATCAGCACGAGGTATCTATGGTATTCAAACATTTTTTCTCACATATGCCATGGGTTCAGCGCCTGCGAACTTCACTAACCGCCGCACCAATCAGCTCTGGCAAGCTGCAGTTCCTGCCCACCCACTGATAAGCGGTGACTGTTGTTTGCAAACTTTGGCTCCCTACATTTCCTGCATCACCAGCACCCAGCCATCCCTCCGCAGATGCTCCAGTCATCTGGAGCTTCTCTGGACACATCCCAGAGGACAGGGGCAGGAGCACGAACTGTAAGCACATGCTGCAGAGCTGCTCGGACACCAGCATGGGCTGCCTGGCTCTCCCGCCACTGAACAGCCGCTGCTGCGGAGCTGCTACGCCAAACCCTTCGTATGCGTGACTGCAGGCTAATTATGGGCTGAAGTTAGCAAAGGGATTTTGTCAGCAGAGTGCAGCAAGTCAAATACCATTTTCTGTGGGAGGTATGTAAGCCAAGAGATGTAATGATAAAGGCCCATCCTGAAGAATATCCAGATATTAGACAAACGAGTGAGTGATGAGCTGTGAGTTCAGGAATACCTGCTTTACAAGTTGTACTCTGCCTATCTCATTAATGGACTCATGTAATGATGCAAGACTCTAAATTGCATTGCCAGTGATACTGTCACTGCTCAGCTTACAAAACATGCAAAATTTCTAGTTTTTTCCATATTTTCACACTTTAAATACTATCATATTGAAATTCCAATAATTGACCTTGATACGGCACTTGCTAGGAAGGTATATGTGCTTGAAGACAAAATGTTTCTTAACTAATTTATTAGGTTTTCATTGTGCCTTCATTCTTCAGAGCAGGCAAACAGGAATCGTCCATGCAATGGTTCCAACACAGGCTGGAAGCAAAGCCCCTTAGAACAGCTCATCTCCACCCTTCAGACAAATCCCAGCACTAACTGACTCGCAGATCTCCACTTCTGCACTAACATTTTGGCATTTGATGAGACTGTGATTGAAGAAACAATTCTCTTTTTACCTGTATTTGTAGATTTCTCTGTTGTTCAAAGCCATTGCTGAACCAGAGGGTTTTGGGGTCTTTTTGTCTTTCTTTGTTCAAGTTAATCAGAAAAAAACAAACAGCACTCTTCAGAGCTATGGACTGATCAGAAAGAAATACACATTGAAGTAGAGCGAAATATATTGACAAGCAAATAACTGGTCTGCTGCCTACCAAACACAGTTCCCATGGCATTGCTCCCAGCCCCATTTTTAACAAACAAGACCGCTTCTTCACAGGTATTGCATGGAAGAGCTTAATTAGTCTTTCTGCCTTCTGTTCTTCATCAGCAGGTGCATGAACATACACAGAACCAACAGATAAGTTAAGAAGATGAATGCAACTGTTCCAGCACCTTGACCAGAAGACTTCCAGGCCAACAGGGTTTGGAAATGGAACCTAAATCTACGGTTGGCTCTTGCCTGTGTTGGAAAGTGGGTAAGAAAGGCAAACAGCAACCAACTCTTACTTAAACAACCCTGCTTTCTGTGAGCTGAAAACAAGCAAACCTTTCCCTAAACAGTGTGTTCCTCCACATCCACTGATCTTAATTAAATCCAGTATATTTTATAGCTCAGGATGATGAAGTGACACTGAGCTTAGCTATAAAAAAACCCAAAAGCTGTAAGATCTGTTTGACAATCGCTATCTGAGAATATTTCTCCTTTCAGTTACTCAGCTGAATAGAAACAGCTGGTACTAGATAATCTTTAGGATTCTTACTTGCCTAAACACTATTTACCAAATAGAAATCATCTGGAAAATGTGGAAGCATGCCTTCTTTGTATCCTTTTTCTTCTGCATCAAAACGTCCCCAGAAAAAGAACAGGTACAATCGCCAAACAATGACTGATTTAAAAAAAAAAAAATCAGGAATTTAGAGCAATTAATTCTTATTAATTGTTTATATTCTTGTAATCTATTCTTATATCATGGACATGATATAAAAGTCAAGTAATAAACGGCATTTTATTCCAAACAGTCATTCTTAAATGTCTATGCAAGAAAAGTAAAGCACTCAGTTTTTTACCCCTCAGAGCAGATAATAAAGTTGTGCCTTGTCACACGAATTCATGGAGTGGGTTAATACAGAGGAAATGAGCTGTCGGACGTTTTATTTATTCTGCTTTTATACATTTCCAGCTCTCCTAATTGGTGTCTGTAGTATTTATTTAGAAAACAAAAAATAAATACATTTTTATAAGATTAAATTAACACTAATTTTTTTCTATGTATCTGTTGGATAATATACTACACCCTTGAAAACCTTGTATTTGCCATTAAGCTAAATAACTTCCGACTGCTACCCAGCTGTTACCATAGTGCCCAACGCAGGCATTTTCTTCAATGTAGTTGGGACAAAACATTCAGATTGCTTCTTTATTCAGGCAGGAAGCACAATAGGTGACTTCAGACTGCAGTGTGACATACCGTGCCTTTGCAGTCATCATCATTTTTCCTTCAAAATTTTATTTTATCCCAATGTTTAGAAAGGCAAGTGTCAACCTGTAGAAATAACAGAAAGAAACAAAAAGCCATCCTATCTTTTAACAAGGGTGTCTGACTCATTTATAGGAATCTTAGGATGCCCATGACACTTTTTCTAGCACACAAAAGCCTCCTGAAAAGATGGAGAATAAACTATAAAGGCTGTTTTATAGAACTAAAATATAGATCTTACTTTTTAACCTAGGAATTCCTCACAATTCAGCTAACACCAGGTAGTACTAAGATGTCTACCACATAAACAAGAATAAGACAAAATTAAACGTAATTTTATAGCCGGGGAGTGAAGACTACTCTGTGTCAATAATATATTAATCTGAAGAGGAATTGGTACATAATTATTTTCAAAATATTTTGCTTTGCTTGTATTAACTTATTAAAAAGTATGAGTGTCTATGTTTTAGAGGTTATATATCATGCATCTTTATTACGTAGAGCATATATTACATAAATCCTATCACAAAATGCTTTCTGTAGTGCTATAGAAATATTGTGGAATCAGACTCTTCTCAGAGTAGACACAGGTTGCGGCAAGGAAAATTCCAGTTTGACTCAAGGAAAATACACTTCAGTGCTCAAACACCGGGACAGTGAAATCACCTCCTTGAAAGTATTCACAACTCTGTGAGATAAGGCGCTGAGCAACCTGACTGAACTTCTTACGCCCTGCTTCTAGCAGGGCTTTGGAGCAGGTGGCCACCAGAAGTCCCTTCCAGCCTAAGTAGTCTATGATTCTGTGACTGTAAAAGCCATAAAAAGTGTAAATGGCTGATATAAATATATATATTTTTATATATAACAGCTAATAGGAAATGTGTAATAGCTAAACTATCTGCAACAGAATTTCTAAAATATATCTAAAATGCATTTTAGCCAAGTGCTAAATAACTTCATTTAGGTCCTTTATAAAGATCTATGCCTGTTTTTTTCCCCTCATATGTATCTTAAACTGTGTCAGTAAAGTTAATGCAAAAATGGCAAGCAAATTGAGTCTAGAACAAATGTATCTCTAAAACTCAAGTATATTTAATTTGTAGTTATACTTTTATAGATGCTTTTCATTCCTTTCTTGTTATGCTGTAGTTCTAAATATGAAATTGGAAATATATAGTCCTTCATTTGATGATAATTTCTGAGAAAGACTTCACTTCACGTGGACTTATAAGAGAACTGTTTCACTACCTATGCTTACTTAATATTCTTAATTATTTTTATTAAAAACCTGAAAAGAATAATTTGGAGCAGAGAATTGCAATATGTTGAAAAATGTAAATAATTCTGAGCTACAGGTCAATATACTTACATATGAAAAAAATGTAATATATAAGAACATGACTTAGCAAATCTTTATATGAGGAAAACTTTACTTGCGTGTAGTCTGTGCAAGTCTTGGCAGGTAAAATTACTCACCAGCATAAATGTTCATAAGAATAGGTTCTAAATGGATTGTAAATAACTTACAAAGTATCTACCACACAAAAGAATTGCAGCATATCAGCGCCCACAGCTAATGCATTTCATTTACTGTAAAAGTTGTACCATTCACCACAATTCCACCCTACCATTTAGTTAGTATAAATTAAATGTATAGACAATATAGAAAATGTAGTAATGCTGACTTGGTAAAATTGTTGACAACAATTGGCTGTACTTTAATCCCAGGCCTAATTATTCCATAAGTATTTAAGTATTTAATAAGCTATTTAATTAATAGACCAACCCTTACAATAACGAAATACTCTTTTACTGAGTCACTGTCGAATGGTGGCTCTACAACTGTTACAGGTTTTCTAAAATTTCTTTCAGTGACATTCATTTTGTGAAGCTTTAGAAACCATGTAACCACTTAAAACTCTTATCCTTTAAAAGCTGTATCACACTTGAATAATATTTTAAGTGCATATATTCTAAGATTCAGATATCCAAATATATTTGTAGGTTTAAAGTTGCAGCCGAGTACCTGTGAGATAAACGTACTGAAACTGGGTAGTTCTGAGACCTGCTGAAAGCCATGCGAGCCAGGCGTCTGACCTACTTTTGCAAAATCTTTTTCTGGTCCCAACTGCACCTTTAACACCTTTGAAAATCTGCTCTCGTGTCATCAATTATCGCGGTTGGTAACTAAAATGTGAAAGTTATAGAAAACTACTTCTTTATTAGGGCTACATGGCACTCTGCTGCTGTCACAGACTCAGACCGCAGGCATTTGCTACAAAAATCCAGTTTTTGAAAGAGTAAAAATTGGCATTGCATTGTATTGGCATGGTAAGAAGTCAACATTTTAAAAAAACCATACAGGATCTTTAAAAAGAAGTTCGTAGCTCTGGCCAAGAGAGAAGGAAGACAGTATTTTTAGTGAAATTGCTCTCAACGATGGTTGAAGGATCTAAGCATTTGCAGAAGCAGTGAGTATTTTGCAAGAAGGTGAAACACTGAACATCTGCCTCTTTTCTACAACTGAGTAACTTGTCCACTTTAAAACCAAATTCAATTATGGAAGCCCATATTTCAGTTTACAATACTTTAATTTGTCTCTGTTAGGTTGTTCCATTCTTGAATTACAAAATCCAAGTAAAAGAGAAGTTGGAGGTTTGCAATTTATAGTTATGACACTGCTGTCTTGTTGTTTGCATTAGCATATGAAGATACAAACATCCTTGTGGTATAATGAAAAGAAACATAAAGTTGCTATATTGACCTGAAATGACTTTTCCTATGCTTAGAACTCATAAGCAATGACCTTTATATTGAAGTGATTATCTTCTAGCAAGAAACATAGCAAGCAAAAGTACATGCTTCTCATAGATTTGATAGCTGTTGTTTATTATTAGGCTATGCTCAATTAGATTTTCAAATTGTTTCTGTGACATATATTTCTACACTGCATGTAATAGCTCCCTTTATCTTCAGCCTGTTCCAGTCTGTTACCAATATACTTCACAAGAGAAGTGGTTTACTTCCCTTGAATAAACCTGGGATCTAACCTTTTGGTCCTGCAATGACTTGATGGCTGTATTCTTCTGTATTTCTCCACGCATGTCTTTTCATCCTCATCATGAAGGCAAAATTTCACATTCACATTCAGACCTTGCATAGCTTTGCGGCTACATAAATCCTTGTTCCTAATACGTTTTGCTAGCTTCTTGTTTTCTGTTTATGCGTCTTTTAGGCTTATCTTCTAAATACACCTACTGCACTCTCTTGTTATTCATTAGGCTTGCAATTCTGTGCCTCTTATCATTCACATGTCTGTTTTAAATATATTTATTTCACAAAACTTTTAAAAATAACCCATCATAAATATATTAGGCACTTTTAAACTGAGCTTATCTTTTATCACACTGCATACTATATCCCTGAAATGTAGTTTGTGTCTAATTTAAAATCTAAGTACTGGAGGCAGAGAATCTGTCTCCTTCTTTACTACTTGTGTTACTGCAGAGTTTAGGGGCTATAATGTGGGTCCCTTTGTAGTAGGTGTTGTACATACAGATCAAGAACAACAGCATTCTGTATAGTATACAGCTTGCACAGGGGCTGGCTGTGAATAATAACTAAAACAACACTGTTCCCTCTCTCAGTCAGCAGTTATATGGATTTGCTGAAATTCTACATACTTTCTGATCAGGGCTATTTTCAAAGTAGAATAACACTTTTACACAAAGTGCTTGCAAGCTGTATGTTTCTGTTAAACGTGGAGAACACAGCATGCAGCAGAGAAACCACAGCAGTGCTAGCACTGAAATGGCACAAGTCCACTTAGGCCTCTTTTTTTTTTTTTTTTTACATTTCAAATTCTCAATTTTCTTCAGTTTCATCATATTTGTGAAATGATTTACACTTCAATAGAGGAGGAAACCTGTACAAGACTCAGAAGGCAGTTGAAATAAAGACTTCTTGACAGGCAAGAGGAATTTCTGGAAAGACTAGAAACGTACTACCTGACCAAATTAAGTATTTCTTAACTCATACATCCTGATTAGCAACTGAAGGAAATTAAGAACAGCTTGGAGAGACTTACGGAGATGCATAACATGTAATAAAATGGGCACATGCATTAGGGATGATACTCAGGAGGAGACATCTATATAGTTGTTTATCGTAAGTGTTTATATCCATAATCAAGAGGATGTACCATCTGCAAAAAGATCAAGTTTCAAACATAGCACAATATATCACTGATACTCTGAATTTCTGTTGGAGGCTGTAATAGAATAAATAATGCAATATAATAAATTAAAGAAATGTGTACTTGTAGGTTTAGGGTTCAATACCGTATCTTATTTCATAAAAAATTACCTCACAGAGATGTTACATCAGTGTGACCATGTTAAAAATGTCCAAGAAAGGTTAACATATAATTAGAGACAGTTTAGATTTTTCATAGTAATTTTTACATAAAACCTTTTTTGTACAATTTTCATTAAAAGAATTTCCTGAATTTACTAAATGTACTAACTTAATGACTTTAATAAATAACGTAATTTATTAAATAATACTAACTTGTCAGGGGGTAATGAAAAATGTTTTAATTTTCAAAATATTACCTACATTGCAATTGAAAAATGAATTTGGTAATTTATTGGTAAAAATGCTGTGACAAAAGATGAAGAAAATCTGCTTTTTATTTTGAAAGATAAAACCTCTTCATCTTGCAACATGGTTTGAAGGGATGCTGAGGTAGTTCATCATGGACAGGGGTCTCTGAATTTTGAACGGTTAGGGTTGTATTTTTTCACTTCCAGATATTTAGAACAACTGCACACATGTGCGTGCACCCCTCTGCCACGCACTGTTTTGCTTAATGCTTTCCAAAGATGCAAAACAAATAATAAAATATCCCGAAGGACTAGTCAAGGGCCACAGGAGCTTCAGGTGCACGATATTCTGAAAATCATACCATCTGCTTTATTTCTCTTAAATTCTTTTCTTTAAATTCTAGTTTGGTATGTTAGCTCTCTGTTGGTCAGTGAGTCTAACGTTGGCTCTGCTGCTTGCGCGGCGGTTGCTCGCACATCCATACGACCATATTTGCTTTGGGTCACTGTAAATTGAGAGAAAGAAGTTGCTTACATGGAAGGCAACATCCAAGAAGAGTTTCTGTGTTTTCAGCTTTGCTTGATTAGAGGGGTGGTGGATCGACAGAGGACACAGGCATGCCGTCTGCTTGTGCTCCCCGTTAGCTCTCACCCTTAAAGGAGTCTCTTCGGCCACGGCGTTACACACAGCTGACAGTTTTGTGGTGTTTTTTGGGTGAGAGTGATGCAAACACCACATGGTTTTGGGAAAGAGCAGAGCTTTATTCCCATGAGAGTCTGCTTTTTTAAAAAAAGAAAAACTGCTGTTTTCAAATGGTGACGCTGGAATCTGAATTGTGAGCTCAAAATTTGAAAAGTAGCAGGACGGTTTCTAACTGTTCTTAACTGTCAACGTTCTTCTAATGGATTGAAGTAGAATTCATGATGTTTCGTGTCATATATGCATTAAACACATCCAACACGCTCAAGCTATCTCGGTGCGTTTCCTGAACCTTTTACATTTGTATTTTCACAAATTTGGTGAAGCGACCTGCGTGACGAGATCACCCCCGGCTCCGCGCTCAACCTCCCATAGCGAGTTACGAGGAGGTTCCCCCAACCCCCAGCAATTTAACGGCAGGGTGGGCTGACCCCACTTGCGACGACCGGCCGCGGGGTCGGCCCCGCGGGGCGGTGGCTGGCCAGCCGTGCCTCTGGGTGGCCCGCGGGGGACGGGCTGTACCGGGGCGAGGGCCTAACGGGAGACCGGGCCGCTGAGGGGAGCGACGACGCCGCCGCCGTACTTAGGGGCGGCGACCGCTGGGCGGGGGAGGGCGGGGCTAAGGCAGGCTAACGCGCAGGCGCGATGGAACGGCGCGCGCCGTCTCCCAGGGTACGGCGCGTCCGCGTCCCGTCGTTCCTCGCGGGCCGTTGCGTCCCCTCTGACCCGGGCCCGCTGCTCCACCATCCGGGCTCTCGGCGCCACACGGGGAAGATGGCGGCGCTGCTCCCTGCCGAGTGGATAAAGAACTGGGAGAAAGGGGGCAAGAACGAGTTGTGAGTGCGGGGTCTTAACGCGGGAAGGCGATGGGGCGCTGCAGGCCGCCGGCCTGCGGGAGGGAGAGAGGGCCCGGGCCTTACCGGCGGAGGGAGGCTGGTGGGGGGAGCGGCGAAGAGGTGGGAGCGGGCGGGGGGGACGTCGCTCGGGGCTGCGTCCTTGCTGCTGGGGCATAGGGACGAAACGCTGGTCGGGCGGAGGGGCCAGGCCGCCTTCCTATCCGGCTCGGCCTCCTTTGTCGGTGGCTGACGACCTCCGCCGAAACTCGTCCCCGGTAGCTGGGCCTAGCTCTGGCGCCCGTTGCCGGCGCCCCGAGCGCCCCCTTCCTGCCTCTGGGTCAGGTTTATCGGGTGTCGGGCTCCTCTTTAGTCGGCCCACCGGGTTAATATGGAGCCTGAAGCGTTCTTGCTTCGCTGGCTTCACGATGTTGACCTTTCTGGCAGAGGTCTCGGCCCCCGTTCCCACCTTTGTACCTATTCCGAGGCGACTAGCGCTGTATTCTTTGATTCAGGCAAGGTAGGATCAGCTAGTCATTCCTATTCATCCTACAAGGTAACCTTTGTGTGCTGAGGGATCTGGTTGCCGCTTGCCAAATCAATCCAGGTGTGCTAGGAGCTTTCCCTTTCGGGGCCTTCTGTGTATCTGTTTTAAGCAGTCTTGGCAGGTTCGCTAACTGTGGGGTGTGCTGTGTTTCAGGGGTACATCTGTTCAGCGGGTTATTCACCAGTTTGTCTATTTCACGTTACTATGTTACCTTGGACAAGGGTGTTCTATGTACTAACTGTATGTTTTTAAATGCCCTTATTTTAATTCTTCCATGCACTTCAGGTTTTTTTTGTTGTAACTAAAATACCCTACAGTTTCAATTATGGGTGTTTGGGGGATCACTTTGAAAAATGCTTCTTGATAGTCACTCTTTTTGTTATTTTCTTTTTGTTCATCTATTTTAAAAGGTTGTGCAGCTATGGTAATGATCTTCCCTGTGCATGAAGAAAAAGGTAGTGGGCTAGAGAATAGAGGACATAGAGGCTCCCTGCACAAACCACCGTTCTCCCCAGACCCTCCATTTTGTAGTGAAGGGGCCCCCCCTTTATAGCCATGTCATTTTTGGCTTTGGATTGTGCTAGAAACGTTACTGCATTAGCATGTAAGTTTAACATGTTTTGATGTGAATGATACAAGGCCAATGAAAATCTCTTCTGTACCTGCATTTCCAATAATAATAAAAGTGTTCAGGAGCCCCCCAAAAATGCTGAGTTTTATATTGCTTTTTTAATCTGCTTAAGATGTTATGGCTGAATTTGCATCCAGCGTGGCAATATTTGTTCGATACACGGGGAGACCTTTTTATTGAACTTCAGTGTTGATAAACTTCTCTATGAATAACAAAGAATAAAATGTATAAATGCATACTGAGACCTTTCAAAAATGCATAAATGACTATAATAAAACACATTGCTTTTTTATACATAACACTATATACATGTAGATGCACTTGCTAGCTTTTCTGTAATGGTTATTATGTGACTACTTCAGGCAAAAATGACTTATAATTATGATTTTTGTAACTTACCCTGTTGTAATCACTGAGATTGTATGGAGTTTGCACGAAATTTTATAGTTGATCATATAATAGCAGCTGCATTGTTTGCATTGAATTCTCAGAACTTTTAGCTGTGTAAGAGGCAAGTTAGCTTAGCTTTTGACCATGATAAAAACTTTC
This sequence comes from Pelecanoides urinatrix, assembly GCA_013400755.1. Lineage (NCBI taxonomy): Eukaryota > Metazoa > Chordata > Aves > Procellariiformes > Procellariidae > Pelecanoides > Pelecanoides urinatrix. The sequence continues at coordinate 44,110 of VZTQ01012415.1, read as the reverse complement.
ATGATTCTCCCGTCCCCCTCGAGCAGTACTTCTTAACCATGATGGGAAGAAAGTGTTAATCTGCTGTGGGACCACTACAGCAAAATGATAGGCTAAATTCCTGTATTTGTTGCATTTATACTTCATTTGGAATAGTGCTTAAATACAGTTCCAGGCATGGTTTAAAGAATAGTTTGCAAAAGAGGCCATACATTTTAAAAGAAATGTGATTGATAACAATTGTCAGTTTTTGCAGTGGTAGTTTTATAAGCATGTGGAATATGTATGAACTTCCTTTCTAGAAGCAAAAGAATGTGTCTGTAACCAATACCTAGATAACTTTTTAGGGAACTAACTTTTTTGGGAGAATCTTCAGTGTGTAACTTTGCATTTCTCTTTCCAAAACTTCCTGTCTCCTGTTTTACTGGAGGAAAATAAAATTATGATGCTCTCTTTCCAAAATGAAACATATGAAATATTTTTAAACATTATTTAAAGTAAAAGGGGAATAAGTATAATGATACTTCTTATTTTTATTGAACTATTTATCTAATACAAATAAACCCAGAAATATAAACTAGGTCTAGGCCCAATTTCAGTCTCGGGGTTTGTGGTTCAAAGTTAAGATAATGCATTATATTGATAAACAAGTTAGAAAAGTGGGGAGGGGAAGGATACTGCAAATGGACAAATCTGACAATTCTAGCAAATACAGAATTTGCAAAAATTTTAGAAGTATGGTTTTTTTATGTGGGGTGGGGTTTTTCTTGTTGTGTTTTTTTTTTTTTTTTTTTAACTCTGTGGAAGCCTGATCTAATAAAGCCCATGCATGAAGTCAGAGTACCTTCACTCTTGTATGGAGGGGTTTGTTTTGTTTTTTAACAAAGTGGTGGGCTTATTCACAGGGAGACAAATACCAACTTTGTTGAAAAGTGAGGATTACAGGGAAAAAACCCTTATAATTAGCAGAAAGAAAAGATTAGGTCTTATGAAAAAAAAAATTTATTTGCTGGATCATGAAATGGCTTATGTGATCTGACTAGATCAGCCCAAGATAGTATTTTGGCAGTTACTAGTTACCTAAATGAAAACACAATTTTATGTTTTGGGGGAATATGAAACTGTATTGAGAGAAGTAAATGATTTATTTTTATTTGGCATCTCAAGTTCTACTGTGATTAATAACGGATGCTTGAGATGATCGCTGTATGTTTTCTTACGTGATCCTGAGTGGTATGGTGGTGGTCTGCCTATGCTTGAAAATACACAGGATTTGTAATATTGCTGTAGTCTGTGGGAGGTGCTGTTAGTGGGGGAAGGGGAAGAAAAAGTTTGATTGTTTTATAAAGAAAACAAAATATACGGATGTTTTAAAGAAATCCAGTAAGGAAATCAGTTTTAAACTGACTGATCTTTTGCTGTGAAAAATAATTAACTTTATTTTTGCTGATGTGATCAGTTCGTCAGGATAGAACAGTAATATCCAAAAACCAGAAGGTAAGGATTTTGTGTGTGTCTTAGAGTGTCATAATGTTAATTGTAAGGCAGCATCATAGAGCTTAGGTAGCAGTGACCATTCACTTCCTAGAAATTGTTCAGAGACTCTGTTCAGAACTGTACATCCTTTGAATTGAATTAATCCAGCTACTGATGTGTAATAATATCTAATACAAATACATAAGTGTACATCATATGGTAGTTTCAAGTGTTCTTAGCTGCCAAAACTATAAACAGGATGTGGTCATCTTATGTGTCATTTTCTGTTTTGTTCAGACCCTTCTCTGTCTAAATACAATTTATTAAATTTGTTTTGCTACTGACAGATGTTGTGTAGAGATTGAGTTGGAATCTGTGTGTGACTGCTTATTATGCTGATCAGTGTAGACTCCTTGTAGACCTATTTGTGTGTATTTACATTGTCCTTTGTAGTGAAATTGTGCTGTTTTGTGTAGCGTTTTCTACGATAAGATGCTTGTCTATGACTGTAGCTCATATAGACATTTATAATACGCATACAATGGCAAGCACTTATTATTAGACTGATACCTTACCTTGTTTTGTGATAGATTAAACACATCGAGGACCCTTTAGTGGGGAAGTAGGGCTTTAATAATGTACTTGGCTGGCAGTTTGTGCAATATGTTAAGCCTCAAGATAAACTGAAGAAGCTTAACATTCTGTGAACATGAAATTTTGAGACTCGATCTTTCAAGCACTCCCAATGTGTTTGTTACTTTACTTGCACAAGGAATGTCACAGTGTTGAGTTAAAGGGCTGAGAGTCAGGAAAACAGAGTTTAGTTGTAGTTTTGCCATCCTGAGTGCAAAATGCAATTGATTGTACTTTATCTCAACTAGAGAACTACCCACATCAGTTACATTATGCATATACTTAAATGTTTGCAGGCACATGCACTTTGTGATAATTACTGCCATCTACTATGTGTGGGAGTGTAATTGAGAATATAGGACATTGTGTATGAATTGGGAGGCTTGGGTTCAGTTGCTGGCTCTGCCATGCAAACTTGTTTGACAGGTGCTCAACACTGCTTCAGAATTTGTTGTTCAAGCAAATCTATCCCATCTTAGTCCAAAACAGATTTAATTTTGAAACTTTGGTTTTCAGAAATGATTGTGTGTTTTTTTTTTTTAATTATTCTTACGTTCTAGGTTATCCTATTTCTTAATCGTATTTTACATGTATTACACAATTTTATCTTTGGATGAAAGGCTGTAGGTTTTAGTAGGATAGGAAAGTTCTCCATCCTAACCTTACAGCAATGAACTACAACATTAGAGTAAAAAAAGTTTCAAATGAACTCTTAACAGACAGTTTGGGTCTGTTGAACTGAAACGTGACCTGATAAATTTCCGTTATCCTGGGCATTGTTTAAGTGGGGAAGTGTTGTTGTGGCTGTTTTTAGAGTTATTAATTGCACTAATATTGACATTTTTATTCTTGTGAACACACATGTATTTTGATTTGAGTTTATGATGCACTCAGTTGAGATTAGATGAACTAATCTCACAGCTTGTTGGTACTGGAAGGGATGGATTCTGCCTTGTCTTCATTCACCGGAGCTCTCTTTACTCTGGTGCTTATCTGACCTCCTGGTAAGCTGCTTCAACTTGCAAAGTTGGCAGAAGACTTGTTTTTTGCCCAGTTTTCTGCCAGGTTTGTCAATTTATTTAACTGATTTACTGACATGAGGGCTAAACTGTGCAGCCAAGAAGGGAAGAAGTATCGGTGAGTGTGTCTGTTTCTGCAGCAACAAGCCATTAAACCAGCTCAGCTGTACTGCCTGGCAGCACCTTCAGAAAAGGTCATCCTCCTTTGGAGATAGAGTACTTGTACGAAAGAATATAAGCACAATTATTAATTTAGATCCAAAGAGTAATACCAACATATTCTTTTCTACTACCAAAATTTTTCCACGTAGACTTTCACAAAAAGAAAGTTTTACTTTTTTTTTTCCCAATTTAATAATTCAGGGGTGTTTTAATTACAAATGTAAAGCAAGTTGTTTTACAGACTGATCTTAAGTAGCGTTTCTTGTTACACTGATCAGATTTGTGTCTTGAAATAATGTGAAGTTGATAGTACTATTTTGGTATTGCTGAAAAGGAAATTGGAGGAAGTGAAAACTCTTATTTTGTATTAAGATGTACTTAAGTGAACTCTTCAATCCAAGCAGACGGGGTTGTTGCTTATGTAACCTGGTTGATGATATCACCTTATGTAGGGGTCAAAGTGTGCATCTCAACAGATAATTTTTTGGAATCAGATGTTTCACTTTACTGTTATTTGTATACAGAGGTTAGAAATGCGTGCTTATAGGGTAACTTCTTTATGGGGGAGTAGTAATTAAAAATTAAGAAAATCTGTCTTAGATCAGCTTGATGCACTCTTTGGGGATAGCTGGGGGGGGGGCGGAATCTATTACTTCTTTAAAAGAAAAAGTGCACTTACCATTCATGAAAAATAAAATAAATTACCTATTCCCCTATTTTGTGGTCTCTGTTCTGGTTATTTCCAAATATATTGCATTCTCTTCAGTAGCATTTAGAACATCTTAGCCATACCATTGCTTTTGCTGAGCTTGCATGTTTCTGCCAACTACATTTCCCGTTGTCTTTAAAGGGTGCATATACCTTGTATTTGCTAATTATAATCTTCTGATTGCTGGAACAGCTGTTTAGTCCTGCTAGAGAGGTAATAATCTGTATAAGATGCAAATAGAATGAGTAACGGAATGCTACAGAATCCTTTTTTAATGTTTATTTTTAATGATAAGCCTCTAATAATTGTACATACCTGCCTTATTTGAGAACATGCGGAAAAATCGCTCCCACAGGAAATTGTAGTCTTGCCATCTTGTGTAGGAATACATTGTAGCTCTGATACCGTCTTCAGTTTCTGTACATGAAAGACTTCTTGGTGAAGAATACGTGAAACTTGAAAATTTGCAATTGTGAAGAAAGTTTTTAAGATATTAATTGGTGTATTTTATAATGTGGGTAAATCACGACCTTTTTTTAAATACTGTTGCTTTTAAACTGCTTTTGAAGTCTTATGCTGGGGTGGCAATAGTAGTAGAGGAGCAGGAAAATCCTTGTAGCTTGGAAGCATGTCCGTTTCTAAGCCGTCAGTATAGTGGAGAAGCCTGCTCTTTAAGCGTTTATTTTATAGTACACCGAACTATTATTTTATTTCATGGAACAGTCTATACAGTATTTAGTGTACTTTTTACATAGGGCTAATTTGGTTGAGGGAGCCTCAGGAGTGACTAAAGAGTGTAACGTGACAGGTCTTTGCATCCTATAGCGGATTCTCTTAGTGACTGGAATAGATAAAATTCTGTCTTACCATTGATAAAGCATTGCATCAGGAAATCATGCACATAGTTTAATGTTAAAATTTTTTTACAGGCCAGAGTTTGAAAACGATTGTAGTCATAGTATTTCTATGAGAAGCATTTCCTCATTGGTTAACAATAGTAGGTTAATGTTGGCACTTCCATGCTTCCTTTCACATACTAAAATTGCTTAATGTTTTCACTTTTCTGTGTGTAAGCATGTGTACTGTTAGGAAGAATATTTTTTTAAGTGTATTTTTTATATATATATACACACACACACATATATATATGAGATCTATTGGGAGTCTTGTGTTTCTTTGCTGTGTAACTTCTGTGAATTAGTGTTTACTCTATGAAAATTAAAATGTAGTCAGCCATTTAAACTACCCAAATTTAAAGTTATTTTAGCCAGAACAACAAAAAAAGAGCCCTAAAACATTTGTGTGTGTATGCTAATATCTAACTATTTTTATGTTTTTTCATTTTTTCATGTTTCTTTTATTTCAGTGTGCAACTATGTCGCACTCTCAGTGAGAACAAAAGCCATGATAATATGGGTTTCAGAGGTAAGTTGTTGGGTTTTTTGGTTGTTTTTAATAAAATAAAAAAAAGTCTGGAAACAGTTGGTCATGGTACCTCTGCATGTATCTGCTTGGAACATTTATATACAGTGACCATTAACGTGTGCTAAAGGCAAATACTACAAGTAGTAAGGCAATACAAACATCCACAACTAGGCTTGTTTTCAGATTTCCAGGTGAGAGACTACAGTAGTAAATGGTGGCGGGGTAGTCCAGTATTTGGTCTCTGCTATAGAAAATGGAATTCCATTTTGCAAACTCAACATACAACTAGATTTTATTCTAAAAGTTAAATATATGAACACTAATGTATGCAAGTATGTTGCATACTGGAGAAAGTAATTTTTACGACAGTACCTGAGTTACAGACTTTCTCTCCTTTGTTAGTGAAAGACACTGCTGTCTTTAAGTATTAAATTCTCACTTTAAGAAATCTTTGACGTTTAAAGAAAAATTAATTTTCTGTTTGCTTTGCAGAATCTGTTGGAAGAAAAGCTTCCATATTACTAAGACCACAAATGTGTGATGCTGTTTAGATGGTATTTTGGGTTCTTGCTAAAATAGTCATAATGGGCAACTGTAATAGCAGAAAAGATAAACCAAAACATTTCAATGTAAATTCTAAGTAATATTATTAAGAAATAAGAATTTATTGTTCAACAAAGCAAAATCACTATTCCCAAAGTTTTTGAAGAAAGGCCACCAGATGTTCTCTGTTCTAGACAGAGATTGACAATTTCTATATGCTGTCTTTTTCTTTGTCCTTGTTGTCAGGGTCTAAAAGATCCAGTGGAAATGACTAGATAGATACATGCAGTGGGTATATTGGAGGAATAGACAGTAGAAATAGTTGAAGTCCTTCTGGTGATGGAAAAAACCCTGCAAATATGGATAATCTGGAGTGAGGTACAGGGTTGCTGACTGCCAAGAATTTGATTGAGTCCACATGACCTGAATCCTGTTTTGAAAACTGCACTGGCACTTGCATTTCTGTCTGCCTTTTAGTTCCAGAAGGACATTTATTGAAGTCCAATATACAACAAGCTCACAGAGACAGGTCAGATTTAGCAGTGTACCTGTAAAATTCCGCACTATGTGGGGAGCCACTTGCGGAGGCATGTCTGAGGCTGTGCTTATGGCTGGTTTGGGTTCATCGTAAATTATTAAATTGAGTACTGCACCAAACTGTCCTCTTGAATTGGCCTTCAAAGTAGTAGAGTTATGTTTTGCATAGAATTGATGTCTAGACCAATCCTGCTATATTCAAGCCTTTAGCAATTAGTGTTCTTTGCCAAAAGCACTGTGATAGGTAAAATTAACCTGTCCGTTTAAAAAAAAAAAAAAATCTGTTTTTAATGCACCCACAGTGGTCTGCAGTCACCAAGTTATTGAGTACTTGGTTTAAGTCATTAAGATCTGTAACTTGTATACACATTGTGAATATTGTTTATTGAGCAAACCACATGGTGCAAGTGCAAGGTGAAAGCATGGGGGTTTATTATTTTTCATATATTGAAAGGTATAGCAACATTGTGGCATATTATTTAAGAACAATTCTTTACAAGTTCGTAGCTGTTTTTGCAACCACCACGTTTAACATTGCAAGATTTTCTCAAATGCAGTACCTCTGTTGTGTTTCAGCTTAATATAAGCTTTTGTAAAACAGAGTTCTTCAGTTATGGGAGACTTAAATAAAATAAATAAATCCTTGTTA
>VZTQ01012415.1:0-36941 GCA_013400755.1 Pelecanoides urinatrix | reverse complement strand
ATAAATCCTTGTTAAGCATTATTTTTCTCCAATTAAGTTCTACTTTCTCCTAGAGAAATGGTTTTTGAAAGCATATCTGTGATGAGATATGATTAAGAAAAAGTACTGGAATGTTTTCTATGTATTTTTTTTATATATGTGTGTATATATATATGTATAGTATGATATTTATGTGAATAATAAGTTAAAGGTGTCTTTGTTAAACCAACTGCTAAGACTCAAGTTATTATGTGCAGGACTGTAGTTTTTCATCCCATTTTACTGTTATCCCATAAACTCTCTAGGGAGAGTGGATCATCTCTTACTATCTGCTTGTGTGAAGTCTTAGATACTGATGCTCAAATTTAATCTATCAGCAGTAATAAAGTAAACCCCCTCATTGGTAAGAGAAGCGTATCCCCTTTACTTGGCAGGGTGTCTGAAGTCTACAGCATTATTGTAAACATTGCTTTAAAAGTTAGACCAAGGATTACCTAGTACGTTCCTTAATCATCTGTTTTCTTTCAATAGATATCCAACAGGCTTTGTATGAGCTTGCATACCACGTTGTCAGAGGAAACTTGAAGCATGATCAAGCCTCTAATGTTCTTGGTGATGTTATAGTAAGTATATATTTGTAATAATTGCATACTTACTGAATTTTTAGTGTTATAAAAGTCCGAATGAAAATCAAGCAGGATAATATTCAACAGACTTGTTTTTCCATGTCTAAAAAGTTGTTCTTGTCAAATCCTTTTTCTTCACTTGTGTGTGCTTGAAATATATGTAGTCTGTCAGGGTTTTGTTTTTTCCCCTACTTTTTGTGGTGAGTAATAGATATATTCATTTTAGCACAAATTAAAAATTAAGTAATTTTTTAAGGGCATATGAAGACTGAAGTTTTTAATAAATGCTAAAAATAGATTTGACTTGCTTATGCAGCATGTCTGTAATGCCACCTACTGGTTTTTAGAATTTATATCTTACAGTGTAACAATGTGCGTGTCTGCCATTTTACTATTGGGATGTCTAAATCCCGTGATTGCCTTTAAAATAATGCATTAGACTTATTTTTTGTTCAAAAAAGATTTTTCTTAAAATGCTTTGAATAAATAGGGAAAGTAGGGGAAAAGAGTATTTTCCTCTAAACTTCTAACCAAATGTTGTTGTTCCTAAAAAACCAAAATAAACAAAAAAAAACCGCCCCCAAAAAAACCCTGAAAAAATCTTCTAAAAATGATTTCTTATTCTTTGTATTTTCTTAGATTGCTGGTTTTTACATGTATAGAACATTAACAAAAAATACTTTTTGCAGTAATCTATTCCAGGATAACCTTTTTAGGTTTTTNTATGTGGGGAGCCACTTGCGGAGGCATGTCTGAGGCTGTGCTTATGGCTGGTTTGGGTTCATCGTAAATTATTAAATTGAGTACTGCACCAAACTGTCCTCTTGAATTGGCCTTCAAAGTAGTAGAGTTATGTTTTGCATAGAATTGATGTCTAGACCAATCCTGCTATATTCAAGCCTTTAGCAATTAGTGTTCTTTGCCAAAAGCACTGTGATAGGTAAAATTAACCTGTCCGTTTAAAAAAAAAAAAAAATCTGTTTTTAATGCACCCACAGTGGTCTGCAGTCACCAAGTTATTGAGTACTTGGTTTAAGTCATTAAGATCTGTAACTTGTATACACATTGTGAATATTGTTTATTGAGCAAACCACATGGTGCAAGTGCAAGGTGAAAGCATGGGGTTTTATTATTTTTCATATATTGAAAGGTATAGCAACATTGTGGCATATTATTTAAGAACAATTCTTTACAAGTTCGTAGCTGTTTTTGCAACCACCACGTTTAACATTGCAAGATTTTCTCAAATGCAGTACCTCTGTTGTGTTTCAGCTTAATATAAGCTTTTGTAAAACAGAGTTCTTCAGTTATGGGAGACTTAAATAAAATAAATAAATCCTTGTTAAGCATTATTTTTCTCCAATTAAGTTCTACTTTCTCCTAGAGAAATGGTTTTTGAAAGCATATCTGTGATGAGATATGATTAAGAAAAAGTACTGGAATGTTTTCTATGTATTTTTTTTATATATNTGTTATAAAAGTCCGAATGAAAATCAAGCAGGATAATATTCAACAGACTTGTTTTTCCATGTCTAAAAAGTTGTTCTTGTCAAATCCTTTTTCTTCACTTGTGTGTGCTTGAAATATATGTAGTCTGTCAGGGTTTTGTTTTTTCCCCTACTTTTTGTGGTGAGTAATAGATATATTCATTTTAGCACAAATTAAAAATTAAGTAATTTTTTAAGGGCATATGAAGACTGAAGTTTTTAATAAATGCTAAAAATAGATTTGACTTGCTTATGCAGCATGTCTGTAATGCCACCTACTGGTTTTTAGAATTTATATCTTACAGTGTAACAATGTGCGTGTCTGCCATTTTACTATTGGGATGTCTAAATCCCGTGATTGCCTTTAAAATAATGCATTAGACTTATTTTTTGTTCAAAAAAGATTTTTCTTAAAATGCTTTGAATAAATAGGGAAAGTAGGGGAAAAGAGTATTTTCCTCTAAACTTCTAACCAAATGTTGTTGTTCCTAAAAAACCAAAATAAACAAAAAAAAACCGCCCCCAAAAAAACCCTGAAAAAATCTTCTAAAAATGATTTCTTATTCTTTGTATTTTCTTAGATTGCTGGTTTTTACATGTATAGAACATTAACAAAAAATACTTTTTGCAGTAATCTATTCCAGGATAACCTTTTTAGGTTTTTAAAATTCTGCATTGGGTTTGAGAGAAGTGAAGGCTGAAGTGCACCTTGCTGTTGGGGTAGCATGTGATAATGTTTGATCTACAGTTACTGTAGGAAATTGTAATTTTTTTGGCACCTGAGAAAGTATAGTTTACTGTACAGGCTGGTGCTGCTCTTCAGACAGGGAGTTCCATTGTGTTAGAGAAATAGAGGTAGTAACCAGAGGGTTTTGTCCCTGGCCACTAGTTACTCTTTTAAATTACATTAAAATGTTATGTTATTTCATTACATATCAATAATTAGTACAGCACTTACATTAGATATTAGTCAGTAATTGAGCCTCTTTGTTATTAATTAATCTGAATTGTTAATTATTATTAATATCATTAGTAATAATCTGTATTATTAATTAATCTGAATTTACGTTATGATGAAGTGGTGTTTTATGTAATGGAATAAGAATTTTCTAAGAGTACATATTGGAGTTTCTGTATTCACTAAGTGTGATCTTTTTCCTTTTTAGGAATTTCGGGAAGACATGCCTTCCATCCTAGCTGATGTATTCTGTATATTAGGTCAGTTGGGTTCCGTTCCTTTTAGCATTGTGACAGATTTGGAGAAATACATGCTTTGTGCTTTTGCTTGTTGACTTCTTCAGGAAATTTCATTAAATCTGTAAAGCATGACTTCTCTTTACAAAATGTGTTGATTCTTCCTCAATGTGTCTGTATCTCAGTTGTTAATGTCTTGTCATTCTGCTTTGTTCTGTTATAGTTTCCAGAAGTTTACCTATTAAAGGCAGTGGAAATTGATCTGCCAAGAATAGTTAAAAGGAGCTAGCTTGTAAGAATGTTGGGTGTTAGCTAATTGAATCAGTGACTTGGTGTTGTTATCATTCTTACAAGTATTTTAAATAAAAGTTGACTTACTGGTGGGTAGATCCTCTGTTCTCAGAATGTGTTCTGTAAATATTTTTATCAGTACAGTCACTCTTAGTGAAATGGAGCTTGTACTAATTGTCTAGAAATCTAAAGGCAAAAGACATCATTTGCCAAGTTGCTATCTGCCAACTGAGCAGGCTTTAAAGATCTGCACTTCTTATTCTGGTAATAACTTCTGGATTTTTATGTTGTAATGTTGATCCAAAGCTGTTTCTCTCATATTTTTAGAATTTTAATCCTGTATACTATTTTCCAGATCATAGTTTTAACTGCTTGCAGTGTCTATCCTGTTCTATGTCTCCATGTTTTTTTCAACAAATTTCAGCAAATTCTTTGGACAGTCTGCTCATCACAGATCCTGGTTTGTTCTGTGTACTGAAGGAGTGTAGAGTCTTCTGTGCTGTGGCTGCACCTAATTAAGTTTGCATATGCAGCCTCAGTTCTGTAACATCTAAATGATGAATTTTGACTTTGTTTTATTCATAACGTTTCATTCTGTGTACTTATATCATCTTTTTGTAATAATTAGTTTTTATGATGCAGTATTACACTGATACCCTTTTGGTTTTTAAGCTGGGTTAGGAAACTTAGATTAGTTGCTTCTTGAACTACTTGAATAACTGAAACTAGTGTATCTGTCTGCTGTTTTTCTCCCCCCCTTGGTTCCCCTTCCCCCCCAGGTTGTTTTTTTTTCCTGGTGTCTCCCCTGTCCCCCCCTTCCCCCCGCACTGGGGGTTTTTCCTGGTTTTTGGTTGGTTTTTTTCCCCGTTTTCTCCCCCCTTTCAAATTAGTATGTAGCCAACTGCGCTGACTCCACTAGTAGCAGAGAAATAGTATGTCTAAGGAGCTAGGTTTCAAACTCTGGGACGAAGGACATTTGACAATTTCTTGCTTGTTTTTAATGAGTTTCCTCTAACACTTTTTCCCTCTAACCAGTATTAGCTGCTATCAGGATTTTTTTTAATGTCATCATCTTACAGTTAATGTGTTTCAATATATGAGAATTCTGATTTATCCACTCATCCACATTNCCCGCCAATTACAACTTTTTTTTTATTGAAACTATTACAATGTTTTAACAAATTCCCAAATAATGTAAAAATACATCTTCAAAAGGTTATGGTAAAGTAATATAGTATAGTTGTCCCTTGAATTCTTCAAAGAGTTTTGAGAGAACTTAAATTTTTCCCTCTGTCGGTTCAACAGAAATTTTGCTTCTGAAGTATGTTTTGAGTTGGACTTCTCCTTTATGCAACCTCCTCTGTCTTTAGAAGTGGCATTCGTAACCATGTGGAATAAGCTTGATTTGTAGGAAAATTCAGCATATGAAAATAAGGCTTTTTCTCCCAGAATATGAGAGAGAATGGGTATAAGCTTTGTAAATACACAGTTCTTGGTAATAGATGCTAGATGCTATGCAATGTAGACTTTGTAACCAGCAGTTAGGCTCTAGGGCTTGTTTCTTCAAGGTGCTCTGGTATATAAAATCTACCACTATAAAATTGCAATTTCAATTAAATAGTTTCTCAGTTTTTTCCACTTCTATGTTTGAAGCAGAATGCATTTAGTATCATGGTATATCATGATGTTTGAACTTTTTTTTTGTAGTCAGAATGCATATGTAGCCTAAGTTAATGATCAGATGGTTTCTAGGTCATTGTAATTGATAAATTTGATGTGTGTTTTTGGTGTTTTTTAGTATCTTGTATCTGACACTGTCCTAAAGGAGCGTTTAGATCCAGAGACACTGGAGTCATTAGGACTTATAAAGCAGTCTCAACAGTTCAATCAGAAATCTGTTAAAATAAAGACAAAACTATTGTAAGTTTTGGGGCAAGGGTTCTTTGGGGAGTGGGTGGGGAGGGGCAATGGTAATTAGTTTGGTACAATGTTTTCTAACAATGTGTAATGTATCTTTTAATAAAATACTCAATTTTCTTAAGGAAATGTGTTTTGTTGCACTTTAACTTGTCATTGACGAAAGAACCTTGTTAGTCCTCTTAATTTTCAAACTCTTGANCCCCGTTTTCTCCCCCCTTTCAAATTAGTATGTAGCCAACTGCGCTGACTCCACTAGTAGCAGAGAAATAGTATGTCTAAGGAGCTAGGTTTCAAACTCTGGGACGAAGGACATTTGACAATTTCTTGCTTGTTTTTAATGAGTTTCCTCTAACACTTTTTCCCTCTAACCAGTATTAGCTGCTATCAGGATTTTTTTTAATGTCATCATCTTACAGTTAATGTGTTTCAATATATGAGAATTCTGATTTATCCACTCATCCACATTTCCTGGATGAATTTTTTTCTGCAAAATGGAAAAGAAAAGAATGTAAATACAGAGTCATAGCTAGTAAAAGACCGCAGACCAGGCAGTAAATGGTAGTTACTCTGAAGACACAGGGAAAGAGACTAGAACATTACATTAAGGCTAGGAACACGCAGTTCTTGTCAGTGATTTGTATTTCTCTTCTTCCATGCTTATTATTGATTCTTGATGCTTGCCATAAACCTTATTACAACAGAGAAAAAGGCAAGAAAAATTATTATGGCATTGCTCTGGTTTCTGTTTTACCTTGTCATGAGATTTGCGGATGTGTGAGAATTGTCATCAAAATATTATGTGGACCTCAAGGTGGATGAGTAGGTGGAAAGTGGCAAGAAGCTAGCATGTTATAAATGAGCTGCTTTGCATTGTGTTATCATTAGCATTTATTGGAATAGTTATAAAAAGAAGAAACTCTTATAAATTCTACAAGTAATGATTTCTTTTTTCCTTTTTTTCAATCTTTCTTTATACTAGATATTGAAACAAGTTGTTTAGAAGAAAAAAGTAAGAGGGATCATTTCACCCAATTGGTATTAGCCTGTTTGGTAAGTTGCACTTAGAAAGTCTTTTGGTAAAAGTATATGCCAAAATGAGAGAGTTNAATGTAGACTTTGTAACCAGCAGTTAGGCTCTAGGGCTTGTTTCTTCAAGGTGCTCTGGTATATAAAATCTACCACTATAAAATTGCAATTTCAATTAAATAGTTTCTCAGTTTTGTCCACTTCTATGTTTGAAGCAGAATGCATTTAGTATCATGGTATATCATGATGTTTGAACTTTTTTTTTGTAGTCAGAATGCATATGTAGCCTAAGTTAATGATCAGATGGTTTCTAGGTCATTGTAATTGATAAATTTGATGTGTGTTTTTGGTGTTTTTTAGTATCTTGTATCTGACACTGTCCTAAAGGAGCGTTTAGATCCAGAGACACTGGAGTCATTAGGACTTATAAAGCAGTCTCAACAGTTCAATCAGAAATCTGTTAAAATAAAGACAAAACTATTGTAAGTTTTGGGGCAAGGGTTCTTTGGGGAGTGGGTGGGGAGGGGCAATGGTAATTAGTTTGGTACAATGTTTTCTAACAATGTGTAATGTATCTTTTAATAAAATACTCAATTTTCTTAAGGAAATGTGTTTTGTTGCACTTTAACTTGTCATTGACGAAAGAACCTTGTTAGTCCTCTTAATTTTCAAACTCTTGAGAAATGTAAAATCTTTAATGTCATTGCTATGGCTTTTGCTGATTATGTGCAGATTAAATACTTAATTCTATTTGTGACAAATTGAACTTGTATAAGAAAATTAATTATTGCTGTTGCATCAGTTAAGCATAGGCATTTGTTTTCATAAATAGGCAAATGTAGTTATGTTAGTTTTGGCAACACAGGGTATATTTTTGTGGTGTACATTTGGTTTTTGTCTCTGCATCCAATGTTTCAGTCTCAATCTCAAAGAACACCACTTGAAACTAGAATAGATCCTTAGGCATGGACTGTTGCAGAACAGTTCTCCAGCATAGTGTGTAAGAACAAGCTTTACTGTTAAGTATAAGCATAATATTGCTTTTAAATGGTCTCCATTTGAAATAAAAGAAGAGCTGGATTTGTTTGGAGAATGCTCTCTACCTTGCAGGTATCCATTGTACTGCATTCTATAATTTTTGCAGTAGCTCAAATAAATAACAAGTTCTTAAAAATGTGTTCAAAATTAGCATTTTTTATAACAAATGTAATACTGATAAATAAGCTTCACTGTGGACATATGTTACACAATAGTGTTCAATTTCTGTTTATTTGCAGTTATAAGCAACAGAAGTTTAATTTGTTAAGAGAGGAGAATGAAGGTTATGCAAAGCTCATTGCAGAACTGGGGCAAGACTTATCCGGAAATATCACTAGTGATTTAATCCTTGAAAATATCAAGTCTTTAATAGGTAAGGAATTTGTTGAAGGAATATGGGCACTGGTTTTTATACATAGTCTTATGACTACAGAGAGTGACTTTAGACTACTGTTTGAGATCATCTGTGGATTAAATATGTCATGCAGGCGTGTAGTGCAATAGTAACACCTATTGGTAGATCACCTTGGATAGAATTATGACATTGGGAAGTTCCTGTTTCTGAGGCAAAATTAATTTTGGGAATGCTGTGTAGTTAAACTTAATTTAAATACTGAATTTACAGTGTAGCCTCAAATATGCATGCTGTGATTTTGATTCATTTCAGCAGTATTTTTTGAGAATGTGCCTGTCTTTTAGCAGGCAGATTGGAGCGTAACAAAGTAGTGCTTTTTGCTATTCTAAGGTACTTGGTTCAATGCATGAATATTCTTTTAGTCTTAAAGAAGTTGAACAAGTGATTCCTTATGAAGAGAAATGAGAAGCAATAAATGTTCTTCCTTTACCTAGTTCTGTTTGATTTGTCCATATTTCTAAGTTGAGTTTTGGTGAGAGTGTCACGATCAAAGTACAAAATACATTAAAAACAAGAAATATCTGTAATGCCCCATGTTTTAAACATTCTTTTTGAATAAAGAGTTTTATACAATATATTGATGTTTGCACCATTGCCTGTTTCATATGGTGCCAGTGCAGTAATGGTCAAAAGGCTGTTATTATTTCGTAAAAGATAATTTTTCATCTATTGCGGAATTTTGCCTGAGACTGTCAAATCCCTGTAATAATACTACTTGTTTTGGAAGAGAGCTAAAGAATGTGGGTTTGCTAGTTATTACAGTAAAAAATACACACTCAGTTTGAGGAATTTTATAACAAAACATTTTTCTGTCTTCTGGAATTCTAGGAATTGCAAATAGACTTCCTATAAATTGTCAATTCTTTTCAAGTACTGACTTACAGTAGGTTCTGATGTAGTGGAAATGGCTTTTGGGAAGGAAAGACTGATGCAATTATGTATCTGCATAGTAGATGTGCCTGGATAAAACTTCTCATGGCACAATGAAGAAAATAGTCTAGATGTGGATTCTTTTGATATAAGTAATATTTCTGTCTCAAGCATGTCTCCTGGAGTTTTGGTGGAAAAGTTTATATAGTAAAACACAGGTAGGATTACAATATTGGCTTACCTGATCTATATCCTTGCTCTTGCTTCTGTTAAAATAAACAAACTGTTCTCATTAATGCTAGCAATAATACTAAATTGACAGGACAGTACAACCAGGTGGATCAGGGTCTAGCTCAAACAAGAACAATTTTTGGGGTGTAAAATAATTTCCAACTAGCTGATTTGTGTGACTGCATGAATGTGTGTGCCAGCACAAGGGGAGAGGAAGCCGCCCACGCCGTTTGCTGGCACTATGGTATTAGTGAGGTTGGGTTTTTACTTATTAAATATTCGCCTTAAGATGGTAATTTCTAGTTTTTCTGTAATCTGAAATTAAAGTCCTGTTTAGTATCTTTGCCTAGTTCAATATTCAACGTAAGTCAAAATGACAGGTGCTGTATTTATAGATGTTCCAGATTATTTTGCTGTAGTTAAATCCAGGCTCGATTGTGACTGAAAAGAAGTAACTGTAAAAACTAATGCATTTGTGGTTTAGTAACAGAATGAAGATGAAAAGCAGCAACGTTAAGCTTTTCTACTCTGTTCTTCACTAGGATGTTTTAACCTGGATCCTAACAGAGTTTTGGATATTATCCTAGAAGTCTATGAGTGCAGGCCTGAGTATGATGACTTCTTTGTACCACTCATAGAGTCTTACATGTACATGTGTGAACCTCAAACTCTATGCCATATCCTTGGTTTCAAATTCAAATTTTATCAGGTAATGTATTTCCATTCTTATTCTTTGTTTTTGGTGGTTGGTTATGCTCAGTGTTGAACTGCAGTCAGTGATAACAGATTTTTTTCTGCAGATTTTTTTAAGTACAAATTAATTTCTAAGTTGTAAAATTCCAGTATTGAAAGCAATAATTGTATTATTTGAGTGGAAGTCTCTAATGTTTTTTAGAGGAGAATGCTTAGCATTCTCCAGGACAACTGAAAAAAATCTTGATACCTTCCATTTGAACTGGTATAGTTATATAAGGACTGGCATTAGTGAAGAAATTGTGCCTTATAAACAAAAGACTTGCTCTTCACTCCTGGGGACATGTTTGCAAGGGAGTCATGGTTGATATTTGATAAAATATTCAAAGTTTTTTTTAAATGTATGGCTAGGAATTGCATACAAGCACTGTAAGGTGTGAAGATAGTTGAATGTTTTTGTTTCTGAAAATTCTCTTTGTGTATCGCAGTTAACTCTAGTTGCTTTGGAGTAATAGCAGTTAAATAACATGATAACAGGGAGAACTGTGGGTTAATATGTTTCATCTGAACTTTGAGTAGTTTCTTTTCTGTTTCATGACCTTCTGCAGTGGTCTGATTGCTTTTTTCTTAAATTTGCAAACTTGTCCTTTTTAGGATCCAAGTGGTGAGACACCTTCCTCCTTATACAGAGTTGCAGCTGTCCTTTTGCAACATAATCTCATAGATTTGGAAGATCTTTATGTTCATGTAAGTCACAGCTACTCTGGCAAATGCCAAAACTAAGAAAATTTTTAAAAAGGAAGCCAGATATTTTACCCTATTCCTAAAGCATCAGAATCAGGACATACTTTGTAATACCTGTATATGTACATGTTTAATGTCTTTTAAAATTTTCAGCACTTTCTAATGCCACAAATTCAAATAAACATACACTGAAATATGGATGCTGATACACTTTGAATTATCTGTGTAGCATCCTCCAGATTGTTTACCTCCTGCCTGAATAGATAGGAGGTAAATGCCTGAATATGCTTTAAATGCCTGAGTAACCTTCCTTAAGAACTAGAGTATTTTGCTTTACAAGATCAATTTTTGAAAAAAGTGGTAGGACAATCAGCTCCTAACATTCTTTGTTTAGTTTAATAGTAGGATTTTTTTTTTAAAACTCTTACATATTCCTGAATATGCCTTTCATTCCATCTACAAGAATTCTGACCATTTGTTAGGTTGAATGAAGTAAATGGAGTTACCTGTTGAGATTTAATTAGAGAGACTTATCCTCTCCAGTCTGACGGTCTTACCAACCAGCCAACATACCAATTTGGCCGATGGTAAACAGAATGTTACAATTATCAAAATAATTTTATACGTGAATTTTTAATTTCAGAATATCCATAGATATTTTAAGACTCTAAACTCATCCACTGAAATCAAGGAAATGAGCTCTAATTACAGCTATGGAAGTTTTGGAATGTAGTCCTGCCACTAATTTGTGTGGCAGTTAATAGCATTAGTCACAATCTGACTTGTCAATAACTGTCTCTGGCTTCATAGAAGTATTTTGGCTAAAAATGTGTCAGGTGGAGCAAGAGTAGGAGTGTATGTCTCAGCTATTCAGTGTGGAGGGAGGAACGCGTGATAATAATGCTAGTTTGTTAAGGAATGTTTGTAAGCTTACAAAACAAATGCTCAGACTCGGAATTACAGTGGCCTGTGCAATCTCAACTCAGACCTGTATAGGTACGGGCATGTTTTCTGACAGTCTCACAGCTCGAATGGTCCCTGCATTCGTTTATACTGTTCACTTTCATCATGTTGATTCTCAGTCTCATTCTTGATCTACTTTCATTCTAGAATCTCTGCCAGTCTCTCTGTCTGTCTTTGCATGTTTGGGAAGGCATTTTTTTCCTCTTTTCAGTTCAGGCTTAATTTAACTTGCTATGGGAGTTTCAAGAAAATAATTAGCTTGTAGGTGTTGAGTCTTAAGTGGCTCCTATACAATAGCAGCTGTCAGGATTATCGTTCATGCCAAGAATATTCTCCCCACCTCTGCCCTCCCTTCCCCTTCCAAGCCTGTAAAAACTGTTTTCTATTTGTGTATATGCACACAGACATATATAATATGTATTGCATCCTGAAGATATGATTTGCCCCTTGAAATTCCACCCTAGGTATTCCTTGGTGAATCTTAATAGGTTACCTATGTTTTCAAATAAAAAAAGTGTAGCTATTTAAACCTTTTACCTTTCCATGTGGGATTCTTTTTTCCCCAAATTTCTATGAAATTAAGGAATTCTACTATCTTTTCTCTGAAGAAGGTGATGCTTAGT
The DNA here is from genome assembly GCA_013400755.1 of Pelecanoides urinatrix. NCBI lineage: Eukaryota > Metazoa > Chordata > Aves > Procellariiformes > Procellariidae > Pelecanoides > Pelecanoides urinatrix. Next base: position 24,841 of record VZTQ01012415.1, on the reverse strand, counting down.
CTTTGCTTCTTCTACTGTCAGTTTAGGAGGAGAGAAAACAGTAAAAATCTTCCCTTGTTAGAAACAATAGAAGAAAAGATTACTGTATCAAAGAGGTCATGATTCTACAGTAAGTTTTGATTACTTATTTGCAGTTAAAGTTTAAGCATGATTTCAGGAATCAAATAAGTTTGGCTTTGTCAGAAAGAGAGCTTTTCTTCTGTCTCACAACTTGAACTTTTAATTTTTGAGTGTAGGGTTATATTCCTCATCCTGATTGTTCTCAAGTACAACACTATGCTGAAATTTTATCATACTAGGTATCTCTTAATGTAAGATGTTTTTTAAGGAACAGATGTTACATGTGTTTAACCCACATTGCTGATAAATAGGAAATTTGGTAAGCTTTAAATGGTATGCCGTTAAAATAAAGTGCAATCAAAATGTGTGTCTAAGTAGATTACCTGGTTTTCCTTAGTGATGAAATTTTTCTTTTCCTTTAGATGGGCAAGTGAAAATTTATGCTTTTGAATATTCATTTTGTTTTAAGGCACTGAATTTTGTAAATGTTATCATCAAGTATGTGTGTAACTGTCACCATATAGGTACAGCTGAATGGTAGATTGGAGAGGGGAGGGGGAGCTTATACAACTAACGGTAGTGAGGAAGTAGGACAGTGTTCTTTCTCATGAGTCCTTGATTTCAGAATAGTCTCCTAATAGTGTAGTTCCTTGTTGGGATGATGGTAGCAAGGAAAAGAATTTTTCAGGGACTAAGTTTATCTGATAAGTAACAAGGAAGGACAAACTTCTGCTTTGAGCTCAAGTGATCAAAAGTAGCAGTAGGTCACTTTAATTTTCAGATGCAATGTTTGTTCTGTTTTTTTAGCTTCTTCCAGGGGATAATGCCATCATTGAGGAACACAAGCGAGAGATAGTGGAAGCTAAGCAAATTGTCAGAAAACTTACAATGGTCGTCTTATCTTCTGAAAAGACTGAGGAAAAGGAGAAGGAGAAGGAAAAAGAGGAGGAGAAAACTGAAAAGGTGTGTGTCTGAATAGTTTCCTTTCCAAGAAAATTATTTTAAATAAACATAATTGTTAGGAAAACATTTTTATATTTATTTGAAACATGGACAGGTACGTACTTCTTGGAAGGCTTGTGTGTATCCTCTGATTGCACTTCTGTTATATTGAACATGCAAAAATACATGGTTTGGGGTTTGTTCTGGATTTTTCTAGGTTCAATGTTCTTGATTCAATGGCTAATTAATTTTTTTCCTCCCTTTTTGTTGTATCAGCTCCAGTAAGTACATCACAGCATTCATACTTCACAGTCTTTAACACCTGTGTTTTCTAGGACCCAAGATAGTATAATCCTAGTTGATTTCTTAGAAATAAGGACATTAGTAAGAGTTTATTCCTTGTTTTTCTCAATCAAGAATTGGGATGTAAAGAATTGCCAGACTTAGGAATGCTGGTATAATGATCCTGCATTGTAGGAAAAGGTTTTAACTGAACGTTTCTATTTGTAACTGTTTGCTGTGCTTTCCATTAGATCTGTATCTTTGTATGTGTAAATGTATACTCTTTATTTAAGGTACTACTATGTGCATTGTTCATGTTGCCCTAGGTCAAATTTGTTTCAGTGTGTCCAAGCCTTTAAAAACAAGATTATTTAATCTCTTAGCAGCCTATCTGTTGTCATCTTCATTTGAGTGTCTAAGTACTGCTCAAACATCTTATCTAAAAAAAAAGTAAAATAAAAGCTTGATATTTGCATTTTATAACTGGTGTACTGCAGAGGGGGGAGGGATTCATCACTCTTGACAGTTTTAGTTCTTAATTTTCTGTATCCTGGATTCATTGTATCAATCTGGTTTATCTACTTATTCCTATTTGTTCTACCCCACCTGATTCTGTATGTCTCTGACCTTCCTTCCTCCTTCTATTTTTCTTGCCTAGCTTGAAAAATCTAATTTCACTTTCTTCCCTCAGGCAGCTGATGGGAATCAGAGAGCAGTGACTATAACTGCAGCTACATCTGCTGCTTAAACTGATTCCTTTCACTAGCTTTAAGTTTCTGACCTCCCTCCCACTCATTATTTTAATATCCCTTTTGATTATACCACATTGCCTTGGTCCGCCTTCTCTGCAGTCAGATGAGGCTGCCTGGTATTCTCTGAAGCGTGCATGTCACCACATTCTGATGGAAAACCTAAACTCTTGATGGGATGTGGGGAGTGTATGTATTGCAAGTAATGTCAGAAGAATTAAAACAGTTTTTATGGCTGAGCTTTAAAATTAAGAACTAGGGAATTTTAAGCTCTAGCAGGAACTGCAACATTTTTCTGAAGGATTACCATGACAAATAACAAAGTCTGAGCCTGTGTGATGGGGAAAATGGAGAGCTGTACTTAACAAAAGCAAATTCTGTGACTCTTTGCACACTGTTATGCAATACATGCTGTTTCTTGAAAAGCTTGTTTCTGTGTTAGTATTTTTGTATGTGATTAGCTGTGCAGTTCATAGCAATTACTAGAGTAACTACATGTGAAAGCTCTTGACAGTCTAAATTTGAGTACTTTGTACCCAGTGTGCAGTTTTAATGTACAGTTTTGATACGATACCATGGAATAAATGCTTCGATAGGGAAAATAGTGTTTAACGATTACTGACTTAACTTTTCTTTCAAATCCACAAAGTGCTTATTTTGTGTGGTTAAAATGTATTACTGTCTCACGACTCTAGCATGAATAATTTAGTATTGGCGAATGCATTATATACTTTTGCCTTTTAAGATGCATTTGACATTACCGAGTAATAGGGAGATACTTGAGAGGTCACAGAACGCAGCAGTATGACTAGATTTGGCAGCAGTTCCAGACTGACTCCTCTGTGCTCTCCAAAAGCGAAAGCATGCACGGCACGTTTCAGAAGAGCTTGCTTACCTAAAGAGAGATCCAGTCAAGCAGCATGTGTGTGGGTGAGCAGTGACTGCTTTGGAAATGAAATAGCGTACTAACACATAAAGCCTAGAAAGACTCTGCGAGTAGAAACATGGATTCTAATATAGTTAGAAAACCCAATCACCGAAAATTTGGTGTTTAGTATTGAACTTCAACTGGTATGTTCATACTAATTAAATAACTGTTGTATGATTTTTGTATAATAATATGACTTTTAATTTAAGAAGTCTATTGTACTGAACGAGGTTTTCAATCTTCCTGCATATACTGCACAAGTAAAGTTTTAAACGCTTCAGTAAAGGATCAGTGTACACTTTTGTTAACATAATATATATTGACTTAATCCTTGGCATCAAAGAAACTTGAAGTAGTTACATGGTAAAATAACATTAGTATGTGCTTTTCTAATTGTATGTGTATATTTTTAATCTTTCAGAGGCTCATCTTGTTCTCCTGTACAGATTTTTTTTCTTTTTGAAGGAAAGGCTAAAATTTGATTACTGCATAAGTTCAACATGAATATAGAATACATCTGTGCATTTTGTTTTGTTCTGAAACTTTTCTGTCCATGTAACTGTGTACTAGACTGTTTTCTTTTTTGAAACCATCAGAAAAATAGTTGCCAGTGTTATAAAGAAGATTTTAAAAAATATTTTAAAAAATGCATGCAAACTATAGAACCACAGAAGCGTCTGGTTTGTAATTAATTTTTGTTCTTGTCTGTCTTGTCTGTTTGCATGATTTAGTTTCTAGTTTTCTGCCTTAAAATGTTTAAACGTTTTGTCCTAGACTTGTAATCTTCCCTCCCTAGGTGTAAACATCATCTTAGGCTTGTGGTTACATACGGCTAGTTTGCAATCACTATTCCTTACCATCAGTTGTTTAGTAATAGACTTTTACCTTGGGGTCCAGGTAATACCAATTTATAACAATAAAATATATCAATACCATGCCCATGTAAAAATGCTTCAAGGCATGATCTTAATTTTGAACTCCTGTTTCCTCTTATGCCTATATTGCATTTGGAATATTTGGGATATTTGGAAAACTTCCTGTAGACTTGCACTTCAATCGAGACTCTCCTACAGTAGATGCTGAAGTGAAACTTAAGATACAGGCAAACTAAGAGACAGATAAAGGTTTTGGGTTTGGTTTGGTGTTGTGCTTTTTGTTGGTGTGTTTGTTGGGGGTTTTTTTTGTGGTTTTTTTTTTGTTGTTGTTCTTTTTTGGTTTTTTAAAATAATCTGATTTTGCAAGATAAATTCGTGCTTTTAAATCCAGAACAACACACAAGGCAAAGGATTCTTAAATGCTTGCATTGTTTTTAAAATGTCATGTAAAGAAATAAGCTGCAATAGAGTGTCACAGTTTGAAAAGTACATGATCAGGCATATGTCACACTACTTTATAAACTTGTTTTGAACTTTATTTTTAACTTTTTCTTTGATCCAGATGTTAGATTCTACATGGACTGGTTCATTATTGCTTTTGAAGTGTGCTTATTGTCTAAATGTCTAGCTGAATTTTATTTTGCTTTTTTTTTACATAGTTGAAATACTAAGGTTTTTTCCTCTAGCTGTGGCTTACAGTTGCATACTACTTAAGGAGAAATATTAGGAAGACTTTATGAACACACTTTTTCATTTTTTGTTATCTTGCAGCCTCCTGATAATCAGAAGCTTGGTTTGTTGGAAGCTTTATTAAAAATTGGTGATTGGCAGCATGCACAAAGTATTATGGATCAGATGCCTCCGTTTTATGCTACTTCACACAAGCCTATTGCAATTGCCCTTTGCCAGCTTGTACATGTGACAATTGAACCTCTGTACCGCAGGTAAAGTGAAAAGTAGAATTCTGTTGCTACATAGGGGAAAACTAGTATTTATGCATAAGCATGAATTCACTAATAAGTCTAACTGTATTGATAAATTTCTCAAATTTTCACTTCTGTTTCATGTGAAATGCTGCACATCTTGTTTTTCAGAGTTGGTGTACCTAAAGGAGCTAAAGGGTCACCAATTTCTTCTTTGCCAAACAAGAGAGCACCAAAACAAGCAGACAGCTTTGAGGACTTGAGAAAGGAAGTGTTCAACATGCTTTGTTACCTTGGTCCTCATCTCTCCCATGATCCCATTTTATTTGCAAAAGTGGTGCGCCTTGGAAAAGCATTTATGAAAGAGGTTGGTATGACAGAACAGCTTGTCAAAACTTGAAAAGTACCAATTCCTCTAATGTCAAAAAATGTTCAAGTTTTACTAATTGTGTATATATTCGAATACTGAAACATAAAAAATTTTTTTGCCTAAGGACAAATTTGGAGAATCTTATTTTAGTTCTTGATCATTTTTATCATTAATAAACATTTTTATGAACAATGTAAGGCACTTCAGGTTTGTAACCAGGAATATTTAGTGATAACTAATTTCTCGTTATGTTCTTCATCTTTTAAAACGTTATCTGTGTATGGATTTTTTTTTTTTAAAAAACGGACATATGATACTAATTGCATGCAAACTTTTACATTATTAGAGTGACAGTGTAGACAATGGGGAACAATAACCTAATACACGTTCAGTACTTAAACTAGTACTTTCTGTTCCACCTGTTAGGCTACTTGGGAAGTAGGGGATGTTGCATCTTTTTAATTAGTGGGGTGTCCCCCTGTTCTGCCATTTAAAATGCTGCTACTCTTGAACTTCTGTCAGTGACAAATCTCTGGATGCCACTAAGGATGAGTTTAATGTGGAGATCTAAAACACCCTATAAAGCCTCAAGTTGCCAACTTTAGAAATAAAATGGCCTCTTGAGATTTGTTGTTGTCTTTTGACGGTATCTTTACCGTGTATATTGAACGATTGGTAGTATGACCTGTTTTAAAAGGCTGCAAGTTGAATATTCTGAACTCCCTTGGAATGTATTCAGTAGCTCAGACTGAGGCTAATGATTTCTTTTGCTACTTTTCTGGCAATTTGCTATTTGACTAGCAGTTCTTGTTTTATTTTCAAGTCAACAATAGAGGGTTTTAAATTTTTTTTTTAATTAGCAGCTCAGAGAAACTTCGGAAGCCATAGTTTTTAAAATATTTTTTTAATTGGTATTATTATTAGAAACAAAACAAAACCCCCAAACTTAAAAATCACTATTTTTGTTACCTAGCATTTTATTTTAACTTACAACTGAAAGTTGGAGAGATTGGTTGATCTAAATGGTACTGGAGGGGAGATTTTCAGTGTTTTAACTTTTTTCCTTAAAAGTATTTTTTAATTTCAACTACAACTAACAAATATTGGAATGTTCAAAATTTACGTACCACCTGAGGGGAAACTTTCATATCCAGCTGTACTTTTAAAAGCCACTGTGTTCCAACTAAGTTGATACTGGTCCACTCTAGTCTGCATGGCAGTGGTCTGGATTATTTAAGCATTAGGCATCCAAAATTAATAACTTTTTGTAATTGCACAAGTGTATTCTATAGGTAAGCAATAATCATATCCTTTTAGAAAATAATTTGAAGTACCCTTAAGTACTGATACCAGTGGCAACAAAGAAAACATCATATTGGACCTTAAATTATCTGTTTAAACTTCACATGCTCTGATTGCATCAACCATCTGACAGTAAGTGCTAGGAACACAGATAATTCTTGGGACTGAAGATCTTTTGTCTAACTTAATAGATTGTGGCAAGAGAGTTTGCTCTCGTCAGGTTCCAAGATGCAATGATAGGGTGAGAGAAGCTACGCTAAGTTTGGGTTCCAGGTAGTCATTTTCATAAAATCATGGTAACTTCAAGCATTTCCATCTTCCCTCTACTTTTGTGTCTTTGAAGGAGGTCTAATTTCTCAACATCATCTCATCCAGAATGATAAGATTTCCCAATGGTTAATACTCTTGCTTTATAGCATGCTTATTTCTTGCTGACCTGTTTGAGAAGATTGATATTAGTGATACGCTATGCTGCACTGACAGTGCAGTTAATTGGGAAATTATAATTTCAAGGGAGCAGTTCATTTTACTGCTGTCAGCAGACTATTGGAACTACTTTGTAATTAAGTTCAAGTACTGAAGGTTTGTGAGAAAGCCCTTGTTTCTGTGGATACATACGGTAGAATGGACATTACTTGGTTATAAGAATCTTTTGTGCAGTTTTACTGTAAATATATCAATATAATAGTTGAATGTATTCTGACAAGAATGAGCAACATTTTAGCTATTTGCTCTAGGTTGGAACTATGAAGAAATTCGTCAGTGACAAAGTGGTTAAGGTAACATAGGGAAAGTTATTTTTAATGCACTATTGCTATCAGCATGTTCTAGTTATGAAACTACATTTAACACACAGTAGAAATACTTATAACTGGAGGTGATTTTGACTGTAAGTTAACCCATACAGTAGTTTAAAAGTTAGACTACTAACATTGCACTGCAGCTTTCATGCTCAAGTGTACCTTTAAAATAATTATGCACTTACTGGTGTGTAGCTTAATATGCTTTTTACGGTGAGTGGAACAAGAAGAGAGAAAAGAAAGTAATTTAATAATGAAGACTAAAAGCTTAAGAGGATATTATTGTGAGAGAAAGATGGGGAGAATAATCTATGGCTGTTGATAGTTGGGTTGGAAGTTCTGGGGTTTTTTTTAAGTAGAAGGTGAATGCTTAGGGCATTTTTTTTTCCCTCTCTCCAGTAAGAAAATTCAGTATTTCATATATAATAGTAAGTTTCCATGATATTTTAGTTATTACCTCTTTTTGAACACAAGTGTACAAAGCCCCTATATAAGTAAGCAATGCATTTCACCTATGTATTTGAATTTCTGTTAAATATTTTAATGCTGACAGATCTGGAAAATTAAACATTTACTAGACATGTGGCCCTTCAAGTTTATGCTTTTGCTGAGGTAGCCTTGTTCTAAAACTGTAACTGTTAATGTTAATTATGCTACAATTAATATGATTGTCTTTGTTATAGTTTCAGTCTGATGGAAGCAAGCAAGAAGACAAAGAGAAAATGGTGAGTTTATTTTGGAGGAAGGTGTTTTTATGCGAGATTGTAATTGAGACCAAATGTTTAATAACTGTACAACTCTTCTTTCTCTGTAGAGTTTTATGCTTTAACAAATGTATGTTATAGACTTGTCTTGCTTTTTATAGGCAAGTTTGAGCCTATAGTCACAGGGGTGGGTTTTTTGTATTCCTGTCCTTCTTTCTTTTTTTTTTTCTTTCTCTCCTGCATCCCTCATACCTAATCTTGTTCTTTCAGTCCAGTGCATTCTACTTCTTATTTGCTCAGAATCAGCTGGAGTACCTCCAGCTATTTATTCTATATTCTGTTCATGGTGGCACCTTGTACATTACAGAATTTATTGGGGAAAAGCATGGAGAAAAAGAGAAATTAGAGGTAGGGAAGGTGCTTAATAGTACAATGGCTAATTTTTCTTTATTGGCTAATTTATTTATTTCTACATTTTCTAACTTATTGGATTATCAAAATTGGTCACAATGAAACCCAAGTGTCCAGTTGAGATCTAGTTTATAAAAACAAGNAAGTGAAACTAAATTAGGTCCATAAAATATTTAATAAAATAATTATGATGGGAGATATTTTAAAGTTCTTTTTTGAGTTTTTTTTTTTTTTTTTTTTTTTTTTTTTCAGGAAGTCTTAATCGTGTGGCAAACTTGTATTTTATCAGTCTACTAAGATGTGCAGTTGGTGCATAACTGCATAGCATGCATAGTGTTGCTTCTGATGTACTTACTTGATAGTTACCTCGAGTTTTTTGTCTTTATCTCAGGAGATACTGTTTAGCTGTTTGTTGAGTATTACCGATCAAGTCTTACTTCCATCTCTTTCTTTGATGGACTGCAATGCATGCATGTCTGAAGAATTATGGGGAATGTTCAAAACTTTTCCATACCAGTACCGGTGAGTAGAATAATTTGTTTCTGTTCTTTGGAAGTGGTCTCTTGAATTGTCAGTACTAAAAATAGTTTTCCTTTATAATCTTTCAAGGTACCGTCTTTATGGGCAATGGAAGAACGAAACATACAATAGTCACCCACTTCTAGTGAAAGTTAAAGCTCAAACCATAGACCGAGCCAAATATATCATGAAGTAAGTTGTCTAATTCCATAAATAATTATCAATTGTGATACAATGTATTGCATGTCACCAACTGAAGAAAAAAAACTTGACAAATACATTCCCTTTCTAATGACTCAGTAATTTCACTGATAATCCTTGTTCATGAAGTATTTAATGTACTGTGATTAAAAACTGTCAAATAAGTAAGGATACAGACAAATTTGTCACCAAGAAGGGTATTTCATCTGTGAAAAATGTCCCATTAAATTATTTAAAACCTTTTCCATGGATATACTGTTTGATAAATTGCTTTGCTTATGCAAATGTCAGAGTGCAACATATTTTCTCTAGCTACAGAGACGCTTTAATCTGAAGAGTCTCAAAAATCTTGTCATAGTTTCTGTAGGTTTGAAAGTAGGGCAGTAAGTTGAACAATTCATTCGCATCTTCAAGCGGGCTTACAACAATTTCAGATTTACCTCACATTTAATGTCTCTGACATCATTGTAAGGGATTTGGGTTCTCCATTTGTTGTTGCCAAAAGCAAATGCTATGGTTTTATAATGTGGATAATTAGAACCTTTCTACATAGGCAAGACAATAATTGTTGGTGGGTAAAAGACTTTGGACTTGCAGCTGTGAAAGCTAGAAACAATGGTTTTGATTCTCTTCTGACTTGCTGCATAGCTAGCATAGAATGTAGAACTTTACATCCCTTCTCTTGTACAGTGGATTTCAACTGTGCAGATGAGCCACAGTGCTGTCAGTTGAGATTGCTATGTGTACAATTTACTTTTGTGTATCAACTTCAGGTTTCATGTTAAGCTCATATCTCCAGTAGGGAATGCTGTGGAAGAGTAACACAACAAAATTAATATTGTTTTCCAATGAACAGAATGCAACAAATGCAAAGTGGCTGAACTGTGGCTAAATTAATTTTACAGGAGAGGTTAACAGCATCACATGCTATTTTTATATATGGTATAGGTCCCACTGACAACTTCCGAATGCAAAGTCCTCAAAGGTTAAACTAGAATACAGTCCATAGTAATATAGGGTTTGTTTCAACTTTCTGCATGTTACAGGATTATAAATTTCAGATTCCCACAGGAGTAATATTTCTATGCTTAGATTTCTTAAAAACGCATCTGCTAGTGAGAATTTAATCTCTGCAACTAATAAGGGTGTTTCTTCGCTGGAACTAACCTGTTGTTTTAGTATTCTTTTATCTTGTCTATTGTAATAAAATATGTTCTCTTTTACAGGCGTTTAACTAAGGAAAATGTGAAACCCTCTGGAAGACAAATTGGGAAGCTCAGCCACAGCAATCCTACAATTTTATTTGATTATGTATGTAGTTACATGTATTTGAATACTATTTTGTCCTAACAGTAGATACTAAAGTATAGGAAGGGACCTGCTTTCTTAGGGAGAGGGCAGTTCTAATTTCATTATTTTTTCTTATGAAGCAAATTTTAAAATATGGTAATTTGCTAGTAGTGCACAGGTTTGAGTAGCTCTTGAATAACCACAACTGCACAGAAAATTACTCCTATAAAAAAGTGGATGTAAAGTATTTAATTTGAGATTGCTGTGGTGGCCTCAGGTACAGGGATGTGCTGATCAGGTTATGCAAATTCAAGAAAACATAAAGCTTTGAAGTCTGAAATACACCTACAAGTTGGGGAGGATTTTTAAGATTACTTGGTGCTACAGAATGCTTGAGAGGTGTAAAAGTATGTTGATGGACCTCGACCTTATTCACAAACATGACTTATTGATCTACCAGTTTTTAGATTTTACTTGAAGAAATTAATACTGCAATACACACAAATGTGCGCACGCATATCATATACCAAAGAGAACATTCTAAAATTTGATTAATACAGTTTACTTGTATTCTTTCATAACGTAGGTTCATTTTTTTAATAGTCTTTTATTATTATAAGTAGTGACTAAACTCTTACTGCTAAGGTTTAGGATTCTTAAGAAATCTTAGAAAAAAATTAGTTAAATGTTTTTGCGATTTTATTTTCTGATAATTGAAAAGAAAAATAATTATACAGAATTCTTTCTACATGTTGGAGACATGTTTCACTGATATCTCTAAGGTACTAGATAAATTAATGAGGTTACCTATTACTTTGAAAGTGGTTTACGACCTTCTGAAAAATTAATTTCAAAGGATGTTTTGTGTAGGTTTTGAAGGCAAGCGTTGTTGAATCGTTTTGATTTATTATGTGAAAACTAAGGAATACTGTTCTGTTCAGCTGAATGTCTTTTGTAACTTTCAGATTTTATCACAAATACAAAAATACGATAACTTAATAACTCCGGTTGTTGATTCACTGAAATACCTCACTTCGCTGAACTATGATGTCTTGGCATGTATCCTTTTATGTAAATCAATACATCTAGTTACTGATAAAGTTGCAGTTGTAGCCAGATTGAATCTGTTGTCTGTGAGTAAATATTATCTTCTATTGTTTTCTATTCTTGCTGCTTTTTACTGGAAATTTTAGTGACATTTGCAAATACCTCTGCACTCTTAGTGGGATGCAGAACCCTCTCTATTCATTCTTTCACACTATGAAAATTATACTTTATTTTTAAGGGTTTTTTTACTACTTTCACTCTGTTCTTGAAGGTGTAGTGGTCTTGTAAAGAGTGAGGTACATACTGCTTTTTTTTAAGCTACCATTTTTTTCATGATTTTTTTTATACTGTAACTATGTTGGTGGATCCCCTATGTTGTGCTTACTATACTTGCATATCATGTTCATATATTACAAATTATGGAGCTGGAAAAACAGGTCTGTGTAATTTTTGTTTTTACAAATTGAGGAAAAATACTCTCTTTAACTCCACCAAAGACTGTATCATTGAAGCTCTGGCAAACCCTGAGAAGGAGAGAATGAAGCATGATGACACTACAATCTCGAGCTGGCTGCAGAGTTAGTATTATGGTTTTATTTATTACATTAATATTTAAAATATTTCAGCTCCCCTACATCTACCATACTATTGATCATTATGATCAATATTTCACTTGGATCTACAGCTAATTTTTAAAAATAGAACAGAGAGCTGGCAAGTTTTATCAATAGGAGAATTTTTTTTTCCTTTTATTACAAAAGCACATATATTGCTAACATTCCACATGTACTTCATTAATGCTTATTTAATGATTAGTATCTCATGAGGTGCAGTCACAGCTGTTTCTCCTTGCTTTAGGTCTGGCTAGCTTTTGTGGTGCAGTTTTCCGAAAATACCCAATTGAACTTGCTGGTCTACTTCAGTATGTAGCCAACCAACTGAAAGCTGGGAAAAGGCAAGTCTTGCACAACTGATCTTTATAAACTCAATTCTTATAATGTATTATTTGGGTGTTCGCTGATACATGAGTGCTCGATGTAATAGTTACTCTAGTAGTGGAAAAACTCCGTTCATAATACCAGGAAGGTTAAGACATTTAAATAGCAGAAGGAATAATATCCTCTTTAGTACATTATTTTTCCTGTAATAGTGTAGCTGTGACATATTATTTTTGAAGTACTGATTTTTCATCTGTAACTTACTTTAATACAGTTTTCTTAACAACCAGGGAAAAAACCCCGCTGGTCTGTAATATTCTCATAGAAATTATTATGTGTTATTTAAAAATAAGTATCCATGATATAAAAGGGTGTGACTGTTGCTGTTTTAGGGTTTTTTTTCTCATAATGTCTTCTCTGCAGGGATGGCTCTTAACATCTTAATATTATTTTAAATATTTGTCGAATTTACTTAATGGCAGTTGAATTACTTCTTGGTATGTCAATGTTAATCATTTTTTTGCAATTTGAATCTTCCTTTTCCTTTTGTCCTTCCATTGTCATCACTTAGTATTATTGTTTCATTTATTTATTTAATTTTAAGGTGGTTTTTTTATTACATAGGTGAGTATCAACTTTTTTCTATTATGAATCCCCATATGCTTACTGAAGGACAGCTTACCAATGGAGATAATGCAGCATGTTATTTTAGGGTTGAGAAATCTAGTTTTTTCCCTTCCCTGCAATGTAGACATTCAGTCTCATGTGCTCCCCTGTCCCCAATTTGTTTTGTATTCTGATGATGGTACAATCACATTGAGCCACAGAGGAAGGGTAAGTAATGTTTCTTGTCTTTCCCCAGAAATAAGTATTAGGACTTTAAAGTATTTTGAAGGAAAACAAAACAAACCCCAAAACCAAAACGCCCAACCCCCTCCCCCCCAAAAAAAAACCCCCAAACCCAAATTATTTTTAATATTCAGTTTAGTATTTGGGATCATAGAAATAAAATGGATTTACCACTATGACCAATTCCATAGGACTGGAGTATTCAAGCATTTGAATTGGAGTATATGCTGGTATTGCATAGTACCTAGACAGAAAACATACTTATGGATAGAACAGCAAACAGAAACATGAACGGTATAAATTATTCAAATATAAAACTTTGGTTTGGAGGGTTTCAGAAGTTACTGGAAAGTATTGCAGATTTGAGTGATCATGATATAATTTACTATACTTCTGTTCAGGAAAAGTTATTTCCCTTACAGAATTCAGACCAAGAAGTAAAGGCCAGTCTCTGGACGGGATGGTTATTGGAGTGTTTTGTATATTCTGTGTTTTAAGTAAAAAATGTTTTCCACATTCCAAACAACCTTTCCAGATTAATTTTGCCAGTAAATTTCTAAGGCTGTGTACTATTCTATAAATTTTTAATAAAATTTAAAATATTCTACATCCATGAAATAACTTTATAGATACAGTATGAAGCATGTAAAACAACAAAAGGGAGCAATAAACTTTAAGATTAATTTGTTGATACTTAAAAGTTAATAGCACCACACTTACTATTATTTTCAAAAACAACGAAATTGTTCTGAAGGGGTTCTGAAATCCAGCTGTTGAATGCCTGTATTGCTTTTAAGTGCTAACTTTTTACTTGCAATGAAGAAATCCTTGTGTGCTCAGCATAGTAGTTTCTTCTTCAAAAAAGAATTAAAATGTTATTTGTCTTAACATGTATCATACTGTTGCTTTGTACTGTGTATTGAATGTCATAGCTTCCATTTCTTAAACAAATTTTCTTGTTTTTATTCCACTTTTCTGTTTTTTGTGCAGCTTTGATTTGCTTATTTTAAAAGAGGTAGTACAGAAAATGGCAGGGATAGAAATTACAGAAGAAATGACAATGGAACAATTGGAAGCCATGACTGGTGGAGAACAACTAAAAGCTGAGGTATGTTTGTGTTAAATTTAATTAAATAATAGCTATTGCTTACTAATCGTGGTTCTAAAGACTCTGATTCATGAACTCTGGCAGCATAGCTAAGAAAGGTGTTACTGCTTTCATCAGAGAGCTTCCCACTCTATTGAGCTTACAAGCTTTGCAGACAGGCAGCCAAGTCAATGTATACATAAGACTTAATTGTGCTTCACAGCATCTCATGTTAACGAAAGCAGCCTTCGTTATCCAGTGTTATATGATAGACCTGCGAATTATAGCAGCCAGTGAGCTTGTATGTGGTGCAGTCCTGCTGTTTTATCCCTGCTCTGGGGTGGCAGCTCCCTGTTGAGTGGAGTAACATCTTAAACCATTTTAACAGCTTAAAACTGTTGCAGCCTTGGTGTCAAAGACCTAGTCTGACCTGGACTCAACTCTCTAGGGAGTTGAATAGCTATAATCGGAACTAAAATCTGAAATTCCTGTATTGAACAGAGAAGAGACTTTGAGCAGATCACAGCAGACCTAGGTCTAAAATGCAGTGTTACGATGTCTGAGCTGAAATGTCACTCTTCATTTACTGTGTAAAAGACTAATTAATAGCATGCAAGACTAGTTAGTTTCTGATTCCTATATGCATACATTGCAGTATAGGATCCGAAGAGAGTTTTATTGATGGACAGGAAACTGTATTGATTAATTCATCAGTATTTCTGCAGTCAGAAGCACACATGGTTTCTGTTTGTGATGCACTATTTCCAAACTTGGGTAACTTTTTCTGTACTATGCAGGGTGGATACTTCGGCCAAATCAGGAATACAAAAAAATCTTCTCAGAGGTTGAAAGATGCATTATTGGACCATGATCTTGCCCTTCCACTGTGCCTGCTTATGGCTCAACAGAGAAATGGTGTGATCTTTCAAGAGGGAGGGGAAAAACATCTGAAGCTGGTGGGAAAACTGTATGATCAGGCACGTGAAAACATTTGCCCTCCTTTTCTTTGGTAACTTCTAGTGTATCAGCACAATATACAAGAATTCAACACATAAATACGAATATACAAAAATTTTCAAAATCAGTTGTAGTGATCTCATTACTAAAATATATGGGTGTATTAAATATATATTATATTGACAAGTGACTTCTGAGTGAAAGATTAAAACATACTTTGTCATAAAAAGTTAAGTTCTTATTTCTTAAGTCCACTATTGTGTTTTTCTGATCTTACTTTGTTAGAGGAAGTTTTTTTTTTTAAAAAAAAATAAGCGGCCTGAATTCTTTTGCTGCCTTAGGCAGTGGGAACTAGTTTCATTTCATTCTGGTAGAACAGAATACTTTTACAGTTCTGCTGGCTTTTGTAGGGCTCTTTTTTTCCTCCTCTTTTTATTTTTTTTTCTCTCCTCTGTTTTTTCTCCTCGTTTTTTTTCCCCTTGGTGCGAGTAAAGTTGAGTCAGCATTGAGTGACAGAAGGATGTCAGGCGTGGAAAATTCAGCATCTCTTCCCCCATGAGAAAATTCTCACTGTACTATCTGTTGTTAACTTTTTAAAAAAGGAAAAAAAAAAAGCAAGCTTTCAAGCTTTCCCTAACTTCAGTTTTGAACAAAATAATACTGTTTGCTAACTTTTTGTATCTTTCACATGTAGTGCCATGACACCCTGGTACAATTTGGTGGGTTTTTAGCATCCAATCTAAGCACAGAGGATTACATTAAGCGAGTGCCTTCTATTGACGTTCTCTGTAATGAGTTTCACACACCTCATGATGCTGCATTTTTCCTCTCAAGACCTATGTATGCACACCATATTTCGGTAAGTAGAACTCTTCTGTTTGCCTGCTGTTAGTGCTGCTATATTACATGTTCTCAATATATGTGTTAGGTTCCTGCTAAAGTTTAAGTTTGCTAAATGAAACTTGCGGAAACTTTGAGTAGTGGTAGAAGAGAAGCTGTGGACTGGAACAGGTTTTCCTTTATCTTCATAGAAAATATGGCCCATGTGTCAGCTTTCACATAACTGACAGAAGTTGTAGCTAATGAAGTAATCTCTTCTGATGATTTGGGTGATCAGTAGGAGTTCTCTCCCTCCCTGTTCCCCCAGATGTGTAAGCTCTTCTGTAGATGTTTTATATGGATTTTTGCTGTGGAGGAAAATGTTGCAGCTGCCAAAAGGTGTGGTATCTCAGGAAGTGTCAGAAATAAATTTGTCCCTGCATCTAAAATGTTAAACATCGAGAGCAATTTTAATGTGTTACTATAACAAGAGGTAGCAGCATCAGTGAAGAAAGATAAATCCATCCAATATGGATGAATACTAAAAGTTCTGTACGATGTTCTTCAGTGCTTTGTGTACATAAATGACATTTCATGTGTGTAAATGTTTGTTATATAGAAAGGTTATTGAGAAAAGTTAAATTATATTGTAAAAGTTAAATTATATAGTTTGTGTAGAAAGATTACAAATTTTTCATTTTTTTTAATCCACAGTCAAAGTATGATGAACTAAAAAAAGCTGAGAAGGGAAATAAACAGCAGCACAAAGTTCACAAATACATCACATCATGTGAGCTGGTGATGGCTCCTGTTCATGATGCTGTGATTTCTCTGCACCTTCCGAAGGTTTGGGATGACATCAGTCCTCAGTTTTATGCTACGTTCTGGTCTTTGACAATGTATGACCTTGCCGTCCCACATAGTAGCTATGACAGAGAAGTCAATAAACTTAAAGTCCAGATGAAAGCCATAGATGACAATCAGGAAATGGTATGTTTATATAATTTTTATGGTCCAGTTTAAACTTTCTAACCTTGAAAGACTTCCCCCCCCCCCATGAAATTGGGTATTAAGGTCATTTAGATCTGGGAGGCTTTGTTACCTGATTCATCTATTCTGATTTGTTACACTCACATAATTTGGATTGACTCTTCCTTATAATTACCACGTTAAAAGTACCAGTGACTTCACTAAGTGAAAATTACTGGCAAATCTGTGTTTCAGAAAGCAATATTTGACATCTGTATCTGTGGTTTACTTGTTCACTTTTGTCTTACCTTTAGTCAGCCAGTGTTCATAAAATCAGTTGATTACTAGAGCAGAACATTATTTAGTGAAATAGAAAGCTTTTCAAGTATTCTTTAGCATTATCAGGAATTTAGTTGCTCTACCTATAGCAAGTGTTAGTATAATACTAAGTGAGCTGCATTGACATTTTATAGCCTCCAAATAAAAAGAAAAAAGAAAAAGAACGTTGCACAGCTCTTCAGGACAAGCTTCTTGAAGAGGAGAAGAAGCAGTTGGAGCATGTGCAGAGGGTCCTACAGAGACTGAAACTAGAGAAGGATAACTGGCTTCTGGCAAGTAAGTGTGTGTAGGGGAAACACTCTGGATGTTTTTGTAGTCATCATTGTCCCCAGAACTAAAAGTTAAGCTTGGACTAATACTCTTAATGTTGATTTTAAAATTGATCTCTTTATATGTTGAGGTCTTTTAGCAAGGTAGACTTTTAATTAGAATGTAATGTGTCTTTGCTGCAAATGCCCAGTAGTTGGTTTTCAGGGAGATGTTTTGTTTGTTTCTTGCGATGTCAAGACCTTTTAAAGATTGCACTAATGTAGAAAATAAATAAGAGATTGATCAATTCAGTGGAAAGTTGTAATTGCAAGATGGCTTGCAGTTACAATGCTGCTAAGTTAGGATAATTTCTACATTGCAAGAAATAGGCATGTAAATTCTCAATGAGTGGTTTGAGTTAACTTACTTTGTTTGAGCCCTGTGATTAGAAGCAATATGCCAGTATTTGGGCAGTAACAAAAACCGTGTTCCAATGACAAGATAAGTATTATGCCAGCCTAACAGCACCACAAAATGAAACAGCATGCAAATGTTGTTTGAGGCAGAACAAACTTTTTTCTCTGACAAAGCCTCTGTAATGTTTCATAATGATTGTGAACTCTACTAGCATGGTTAATCTGAAATGTTTTTCTCTGGTCAGTTTTCTTCTCTGGAAGAACTTTCAGTTTGTAACTGGAAGTAGTTGCTCGTCTGTCCCAAGGAGCCTAGCATAATCCAGTGGAAAAGCGTTTTATTGTCCGACTCATGTAAGATACACCCAACTGATTTAATGAAGAAACATTGACAGTTAAATCAAGAAAGGTTATTCCCTATAAATACTTAATGTACTGCTACGAACAGCGAATTAGCTACATGAAATTACTGGCTGAAAAGTTACTACCTGACTGAAGTTTGTTCTAGAGCTGACTGATAAATTTGTCTGCTTAAGGAAGCACCCAAAAGCATGTAGAAGATTGTTTGTGTAGATATGATCTGTATATAAACATGTGCTTTTAATAATACAGGCATTTGTGTGGTACGGGGAATAGCTTATTGTTGGCTCTCAAGTGCTCAGGCTTCAGCTGCAAGAAGTTTCTCAGCATTGCATCCAGAGACAAACTTAACTTTTTCAGCAGTTTCTCCACTGAAAGAAATTATCTGTAGTTGTGCTATATGAGGAAATTGAACAGTGTATCCACTGTAGTAGTTTGGGGTTTGGTGTGGGGGTTTTTTTGGTTTTTTTTTTGTTTTTTTAAAAAAGACTGGCTTCTTGTGTAGATATTTTTGACAGAGTGGTTATATCACTAAGTAGGTTATTTTTTGGCAGAATAAGTAGACTGGTAGTTTTAACAATCGGAAACTAGCTATTCTGACTCGCTGCTTACTTGCTTTACTCATACTTTTGAAGTAAAACTTGCACACTTGATTGTTCTGTGAGCTGTGATTGTCTTGTTTGTTTGTTTTTGGTTTTGGTTTTTTTTTAAAGCTTCAAGGGCTTGTTATAACCTTTGAGGGATAGATAAAATTTTATGTTGATTTTATTTAATTTTAGTTAAGTAAAAGCTGACAGTCCTTTCTTGAACAAGCTTTGTTCCATGAGCATCACAGAATCGAAGCAAGTAAATCCTGGGTCTTATGACTTGTGCCCTGCAGCCTGTGCAAGAATGCCAGTGCAAAACACCTGTTGCCCTCATGAGGATCATGACTGTTCTTCCTCTGAAGGCATCTGTTTGCAGTCTTCAGTTTTGTGCTTTCATCTATATGTTTTCCTTCCTACCTTCCTTTTGTGCTGTACATCCTCCCCAGCTTGTTTTTATGCTCCTTGTTAACTGGGCAAGAGCTGCCATGGGACCAATTTGGGTATGTGTTTGGCTGTTGTGTTGACCAACCAGTGGTTAGTCAAACGGAACAGGTAACTGTTGAGCATACAGTGCAGTCTTTTACTCAGTGGTAAAATAAAACTTTCACAAAATGTTTGTATTGGGATGGTGATTTACTGAAGACTGTTCCTCTATTTAAATTTCTGTGATTGTTTGGTTGTGTAATAGAAGAATTTTCCCAATAAGAAATAAAGATTTGCTGCAACTCCCCTCCTCCCCTCCTCCCCATCCTCAAACAGTTTAAGTATATTTTGACTTTTTCTGAGCAGTGCCAAAGATATGTCTGGAAAACAAGTGGCGTAATGTACAAACTTGAGAATACTGTGATACTCAACTTCTTGGGAAGAGATTAGTTGAGTGTTAACCCATTAACTTTCTTTCTTTCTTCCTTTTTTTCTCTCAACTTTGTTTTTGAAGAGTCTACCAAAAATGAGACTATCACAAAATTTTTGCAGTTATGTATATTTCCTCGATGTATTTTTTCGGCAATCGATGCAGTTTATTGTGCTCACTTCGTAGAACTGGTGCATCAGCAGAAAACACCCAACTTCTCCACGCTTCTCTGCTATGACAGAGTAAGTAGCTAGAACTCTGTGTGTGTGTGTGTACTTAAGAGTTTTGCATGCTCATAATAGTAATTATCCACCCTGCCTCCCAAAAGAAGTAAACAAAATCATTACCTATGTTTAATTCTAGAATCTGTGATAATCAAAAGTTCCCTGTTGTACTTCAGATTCTACAAACCAAGTTTTCTTAGAGCTTCAGGGGTTTATTTTCAAGAAATTTTGGTTTTGATTTATCCTAATGAGACTAGAGTTTCAGAGCAAAGTCATTAGCAGTCATAAAAGTTGTATTCAGGTTTTGCAGCCTTCCAGTGGTCTGCATTTCTAAGGCCTCATTTAACCCTCCCATTTTAGCTGTGTGCGCCTTACTGCTGTAGTATCAACTCTCTTGCCCCCTACAAGCAGCGTTCTTAGGACCCTTCTGACCCTGGCAAATGGTACTACAGGCAGTGGACTAATTTGTGTCACTGCTGAGACGTGGGAAGGGACTCCCACGGTGACATGGGGAGTACTTTTGATGGCAGTAGCAGCCTGACTTTCTGGGTCAAACGGGACAGTTGGAGGAGGCATCTGTTCAGGCTGTTCTTACTGTTCATATAGCCATTCTTTTTCTCCTGTGGAGGAAAAAGGTGGAGAACGTAGATGGAAGAATCTTGCAGCATGCATCCAGCTCCAACAGTACCAGCTGACTGTGCTGTTCTGGGGTATCAGAACCATTCTGGCACTTACTGCTATGAGAAGTCAAATTATTAAGCTAGTGCATCATCTGCACAGTTCTAAGAGATTTGACTATGAGCTTTGATAAAAAGGATGTGTGTGGGGCTGTATTGTAAAAAATTATGGGGAAGATTGTTTTCATATGAACATTCAATTAACATTGTCTGGTTTCCTTTGAGATGAGACATTTGAAGTAGGAATCTGCTTTGATTTCATGGGTCCAAAAGAGCATTCTTACTCAAATATTCAGTCCATGTTAGGTGACAAAAGTAGGCAACTGCATGAGCCCTATCTGATGAACCTATGCGGGCCAGGAAAAGCATCCTTTTGCATCAGCTTGGCCAGGTGTTTACTTCTACCTGCTCAAATAAATTATTAATTTGAAAACAAAACAGTTACATGGCAATGAAGATACACAGATTTCCACAGTTACAGTGTATCAGCAGCAGCTATATACAGTGCTTAGATTCTGGGCTCAGTGTGAAGGACCAGCTGTTGGGTAATAGTGTCTTGAAAACAAACTGAGAAGATTTTATAAGAGATCTCCTTTATATTTAGAAACCAGCTTCACGATCATTTAGATGAGAGAAATTTGAAATTCTTGTTGGTTCTTGTTCCTTTTGTAATTCAGTGAAGTCATTGT
The DNA here is from genome assembly GCA_013400755.1 of Pelecanoides urinatrix. Lineage (NCBI taxonomy): Eukaryota > Metazoa > Chordata > Aves > Procellariiformes > Procellariidae > Pelecanoides > Pelecanoides urinatrix. Next base: position 3,428 of record VZTQ01012415.1, on the reverse strand, counting down.
AACTTTTTATTACTGCTATTCACAGGTTTTCTCTGATATTATATATACAGTTGCAAGTTGCACTGAAAATGAAGCTAGTAGATATGGCAGGTTTTTATGCTGTATGCTGGAGACTGTGACTAGATGGCACAGTGACAGAGTCATATATGAAAAGGTATGTGAAGTTATTAAAATAAGTTTGCTAATGAGAATATATAATGGCCACTTGCATAATTCAGCACAATAAAAATGGATTTAGTGAAAGAAATTTAAAAACACTATGTGATTGAGTTTTTCTGATGGCGTAATCTTAGAATTGAGTTTCTGTAATTCATGTAGTTTTAATAGAAGTAATTTTGTATAGTGTCAAAAAAAATATACTGGCTAAAAAAAAAAGTTACAGTTCTGATTTTTTCGTAGCTTGCCTTGAAGATAATTTAGGGAGCATATGGAAATTCTCATAATAGCCCTTGCAAAAGCTATTTCAATTACGAATAATCTTTTTCTCTCACCCACAACTAGGATTTCAACATAAATAAACTTTTTTAAAAAGTATGTATGTAAGTCTTGTAAAGTGTGATTGTGTCTTAGTCTTAGCAGAATCAGTGAAAAAAGTGCTTCAGTTATATTAACTTCTGCAGAATTATTGGTTTTATGCTTCCCGAAAAAAAATTTGTTTTTTTCTTTTATGCACATGTAGGAATGTGGCAACTATCCAGGCTTCCTAACTATATTACGGGCAACTGGATTTGATGGTGGAAATAAAGCTGATCAATTGGATTACGAGAATTTTAGACATGTTGTACACAAATGGCACTATAAGTTAACTAAGGTAAATAAAGATGCTGAAAAACTTAGATTTTTGGAAGCTTTAATAAAAAACCCAACTTCATCAGATTTAATTTGTGTTCTAGGCTTCTGTGCACTGCCTTGAAACAGGTGAATATACACATATCAGAAATATCCTGATTGTGCTGACCAAAATCCTTCCATGGTATCCAAAAGTGCTGAATCTGGGCCAAGCCTTGGAAAGAAGAGTGCATAAGATATGTCAGGAAGAGAAAGAGAAGAGACCTGATCTATATGCATTGGCTATGGGGTAACAACACCTTACTTTAAGAAAGTGGTTAAAAGTGGATCGTGAAAGGCTTCTAAAGACTCGGAACTGTTACAGTCCTAACATTTGATTTTTACCTTATCGCAGAAGATTTCGCTATCCTGCATCTCAGGGCTGGCAGTGTGAATGAAAACTTTCGTTTTGTTCTGGATGATCACTAATTTCCTTTACAAGACTCAAGTAAAACACATTAAATAGTAAAGATTTTCACTCACAAGAGCATAGCTTAATTTTAGAGAAATAGTATAGTAGCAAGTAGATAGGAGGGAGAATAAAATGAAGAAAGCCAAGGGCTATTGATGCAAGACTGCGTAGATTTTGGACGTTTATATGATTCTAAATGCTAAACTAAAATGCTTAGTTATATTTTATGTCTTTTTGTGATGAATGCAGAATCATCCACATATGCTTTAGGGGCAATTCAGGTTGCCCTAACAGTTTTAAATTTTGTCAGTAGGCCGTTTCTTCTGTGTGTTTGGCAGGTGAGTGTATGTGTGGTGGTGAAGACTGTGTGGAGGTAGGGCTTCTGTGTCTAGTGGTTTGTTTGTTGTTTTGTTTGTGGTTTTTTTTTTTTTCCTTTTGAGCTCATCGATAAAGGGGGAAGAAACTGCCTATCAGTTGGGAAAAACTGTGAAATAAATAACAGATGAACTGTTAGATTAGATCCTCATTTAAAATTCAACCCATATTTTGCTTTATGTTTGTGCATATTTAACAATCTGTGCGACTTGCAGCTATTCTGGGCAGTTGAAAAGTAGGAAGCCTTTCATGATACCTGAAAATGAATTCCACCACAAAGACCCACCTGCCAGGAATGCTGTAGCTGCAACAGTACAAAATGGGCCAGGTGGTGCTGGGATGCCTACATCTCTCACAATAAATACAGTTAGACTGGAAGAAGGCACTACTGAGGAGACTGGTAAACAAACCTATGATTATTATTTATTTATTTTTAAGTAGAATTCTTCTGACATTACAGGCTACTATCTCAAATTTGGCTCATTAAACTGAAAAGAAAACATCTAAATGCAATGCTGAATAGGGTCAGTGTGTGTTCTTTATTTTTAGTTGGTTTTGGGAATGGGTGTTCTGCATTTAATTTTCTATTTTAACTGTTACCTACACATGATCTTACATGAATATGCCTAGGTACTTGTTTTATTTTAACCAGTAGGATGTATATTAACTTGTTGAAATAAAGCTGTTCCCTTTTTTAAACAGATAAACTAAAGGAGAAGTCTCAGGGTGTGGTGAAAGTTATTAATAAAGCTGTCAACACTACACCGAAGGTGACAACAAGCAATGGAAACAGTGCTTCTAATAGGTGAGAAAAACTACTCTTTGACATTCTCTATTTTCTTCCTTCCAAACATAGAACTATATTTGAAGCTGACCTGCCGTTTCTTTACTTTCAGGTTCTATATAAATTGTTTCCATTTTTTCAAAGTTTAATAAATGAGATTATTTTTTCCAAAATATATAGCTGTACTGGTCTGACACTGTTGTTAAATGCATTCCATTTTACCTAAATAAAGATGAAACAAATGAGAACATTTGCTTATTGCTGTCCTGATAAAGAGACAGCAAATCTGAAATCTGACAGTGACTGCTTCAGGAGGTTCTATCAAACCATCAGAAGTAAAACTTCTGTGATAAAACTAGAGCTGGTTTTGCATGCGTGCTAATTGGCCTTTTTATTTTTGATGCAGCAAAATTATTAAAGAGAAAGATGATAAAGAAAAAAGTGGGAAGGAAAAAGATAAAGAAAAAAAAGACAAGACTCCAGCTGCCACTCCAGAGATGAAGGCACTTGGGAAGGATGGGAAAGATAAACCAAAGGAAGAACGGGCAAACAAAGATGATAAAGCAAGAGAGATCAAGGAGAAAACGCCAAAATCTGACAAAGAGAAGGAAAAAGTCAAGAAAGAAGAAAAAGCTTCAAAAGAAGAAAAATCCAAGACAGTTGTTACCATCATTGAGTCAAAGTCAACTGCAGAAAAGGAGAGAGAAAAGGAGCCATCCAGAGAAAGAGATGTAGCGAAGGAAATGAAATCTAAGGAAAATGCTAAAGGAGGAGAAAAGATGCCAGTAGCTGGGTCCTTGAAGTCACCTGTTCCCCGATCAGAAACATCCGAATCTGAAAGGGGTAAGTTTGCATATTTAATTTCTGTTCTTGTCTAGAAAAATAGAATGTGTTACCGGAAAAACACTGAATGTCAAAAAATGCTAAAGATTATGAGAAAGAATTGCTACATAATAGCTAGCATTTTGGCATTGGCTTTTAAATACAGTTAGTGCCTAAAGTAGGTAGTCAGGATGTAGAATCATAGAA
>VZTQ01012414.1:0-94430 GCA_013400755.1 Pelecanoides urinatrix | reverse complement strand
CAAAAACCAAAACCAAACAAACCCAGGAACCCTCAACATAAGAATCCTTCCATTCAATTTGAGGCAGAACAAGTACTTACCATAAGCATCTTCATCTGGCTCTCCATTGCTAGCAGAGTAGTACTCTAATACTGTCCGGTACACACTGTAGCCTAGTTGCTTATACATATTTACTGCAACCTGATTTGATACTCTCACAAAGAGATCGACGAAAAATCCACCTTTTCTTTGAAAAAATAAAAACCAAAACCACACAGTAAGTAATAGCAGGTGAATGTTATTTCTAAGTAATAACCCATAACTTGTAATCAGACCAAGAGCAGGTCTGATGATGTGGTAGGCTAATCAAACATCTTTCACACTGTAATAACAGTGGGCAAAAATAACCAAGGGGCAAATCCAGTATAGGAAGAAATTTCGTTTTATTTTTGTCACATGACCATTCTTTTACACCAGCCAGTGGGTTAAGAATTATAATCAGAAAGAACAGGACAAGCTAAACACCCACACAAGCCTCATATCCATAAGAAATTATTTAAAAAAAAATCCACATTTTAGATTGCATTGCCTTAGGGACTGCCTCCTTCGAAGTGCATGGCAGGGGGGGAGTGGTGGAATCAGTCACAAAATTCATTTGCCTAACAGGAGACAGCCCTTCTCCTCACAAGGCAAATTTTTCAAAACATCATACTATTTTCCGACTTTACCAACTACAGTGGGGCTACCAGCATGAGTTGAGGACATTTCCCTGTGGGTTCGTTTGACACTAAATTAAATTTTCAGCACAAGCAACCAAGCACGAGATAGAAAGTAAGCTGAGATACTGTCTGCCGTATAAAATTTGTTTAAGACTGTGCCTGTGGGAATTGCACAAAGCCCATGATCACTGAGTAAGTATGTTGGAGGCCCTACGGGAAACAGTGTCGACATTTCGTGCAGCTCTTTTCCTGTCAAGAAAAGGACCTTTTACACAGTATCTCTATTGGAATTCAGGCTACTTCCTACTCATTCTGGCAAGTTAGCTTTCACAGAAACCCTGAGATCTTAAACTGCCAAGGAACATTTTTAATTCTTGTTCTCTAACTACAGGGAATTTCAGCAAATCAGAACACTACTCAAAGCAAAATTCTGGGTCTGTTTCACGCAAATCAAATATCTAAGCTGTGGACAGGTGTCTGTAGAAAGATTACTTTAAAAGATAAATTTAAAGATAAGTATAGTGCTCACTTTTCTGAAATTTCTTCCAGTAGTTCCATCAATTTAGCAGCCAAACCCAGCCGTCGAAATTCTGGTGCAACAGAGAGAGCAGTAACATGTCCATGCCATTCTTCCCTAGCCACAGAGCCTTCCGCTTTACCCATTACTGTGAACATACAGAGCATCAGCACAGTAGCACCTTTGGAATAATGCACCACCCAGAGCTATACATCTTTACAAAAGAACCAAGCAGTGTATAAACAAACATTGCAATGATTGTGGTAAAGGCTCAAACAGGGATGTCTATGGTTATCACTCAGTGATTCAGCAACCACTAAAAATGTCATTCTGCTCAAGTATTACAGTAGTTTCTTGACTAGTGTAGGGAGAAAAAAGAAATAATTCTTGCAAATTCATTGTTTGAGGCATGATTTCCAAATGCAAATTTTAAGAAATTCTCGTGACTCTTTAACTGAGTGGAATTCAGAATCTGACTAAAATAATGGAGGAATGGAGGGTTAGAAGCCCAAAACTAACTCACCATCCCGGCAACTATTGGAGACTTTTTGTGACTATGAGGGAATAGAGCTTGGGAAGCTTTGCCAATCTGGCAATAGAAAGCTAAGGCCCTGCAAACACTGTATATTTAAGGGGGGGAAAAAAAAAAAAAAAAAGTCGTTGGTTTGGCAGGCTTCTTTGTAGTTCCTCTCCTTTCTACACAGAACCAAACCAGTGTTAGTTCACTAACGAATATTTACACTTCCACATGATACTCTTATAAACATCAGTCACTGCTAATAAGCACTGCTAATAACGTGGGTACGGAGAAACCTTCTGTACAGCAAATGCTTTAAGCTTTACTACGTTAAATATTTTATTTCCCAGGTCCATGCAGAGACCCTTATTCTGCCCTGCATCCCCCCCAAAAAAGGGGAAAAAAAACCTGGAAGGAATAAACAAATCAACAGTTCTATTTGGAATGAAACAAACCAACAGTTCTATTTAGAATGATTTCTGAAAAACACAAATATTCCACAGCAAATAAGCAACTGACACCCAGACCCAGAGCCTTCCCTTACAGGACAATGCAAAACCCAAGCCCAGCGTTTTTACTTACTGATGACTGACAGTGTGCGCTGAGTGCAGGGACTTAATTCCAGGATTACAGAAACGCTTGCACGCATACATTCACCTCTATAAAACCTGGGTGAACGTTACCACAGCCTAGAGTCCTTGCCATGCTAGGAACATCAAACCGAAAACTCCTGCTGTGAGTCCTACGCAATACCCTTAGACGTTTATGGAATAGGAAGATGACACATAACGTCCGTCTTCACTGCTGGGTATTCGGAAAATGCAAAGCGTAAGAAAAGCTCCTGCATTATCACCCCCCAAACACGCCACGCAGTGAGACGGAAACACTGGAGAACCCGGCACCGCGGAGCCGCACCACACTCACTGTAACCCATCAGCTCCCCGCCGGGCGCCTCGGCGACAATGAAGTACTCGGGCCAGTGGGCCAGGTACTGCAGGTAGAAGGGTATCCCGTACTGCGGCGCTCGTTAAGGAGAAGCCGTCGCCACCACGGCTGGTGCCGCCCGCGCTAGGCCCCGCGCCTCCTCCCCGGCGGCCGGCGCAACGGGAAGGATACGGTCTCCGTCAGCGGGTCCAGGTTGCTGCAGGGGGAGAGCAACGCTCACCACGGGCCCGGGCCCCGCCCGCCGGGGCGCCCCGAGCTCCCCCGGGGGCGGCGGCGCCTGAGGGAAGGGGGAGCCGCTCGCGCGCGCCCGTGGCCCGGGCGTGGCGGAGAGCGGGCGCGGGGGCGAGGAGCGGAGAGAGGCGGGCGGCGCTCACATGTTGTTGAAGCGGAAGAGGTCGTCGCAGGTGAAGGCGCGGAGCGTCGTCATGCCGCCGCCGCCGCCGCTGCCGCCCCGGAAGCGCTCCCGCCGCCCAAGGGTCCCTTCCGCCACGGAGAGGCGGAAACGGAGCGCCCCGGCCCCGCCCCCGCGGGCCGTAACGGGCAGAAGCGGCGGCGGGGCTGCGGACGCTGCGAGCAGCAGGCGGGCGGCTGGGAAGGCTGAGTCAGCCTGCGGCGGAGCGAGGAGCGGGGCGGCGGGGCCGCAGTGCTGCAGTGCCGGGAGGCGCTGGGAGCCCGGCGCTCGGAGGGGCAGGGAGAGCTGGCGCAGCGCCCAAGGGCAGCCCCGTGGCGACCGTCAGGCAGGACCGCGCCGCCCCAAGCACACGCACGGACCGACACTGCACGGAACGTGGCCGAAATATGCAAGACCACCACACAGGTCATGGGGTCTTCGCCAAAGCGTTCTGGGCAGTTCCACATGGTACCGCACCAAAGGTGCTAGACCCACCTCTGCCATTGCTGCACTCCCAGGCAGGACAGCCCCGCCCCAGGCACACAGACCAACAGCAGACACACAATGTGACCCTAAGGCACGAGAAGAACTCGTGCAAAACAACTCCTGGAGGAGGGAAGACACCACTGGCCAAGAAGCCCTATGGTGCCACAACAACACGGCACCGATGCTCTTCAGCAGCCACGGAAAAAACAGAGTCACATACTACAGCCCGTGACAGAAAGCTACCGCCAAAACTGGGACAACGGATGCGCAAGTAGCCAGCCTCTAAGACCCAGGGCTGTAAGGGCATGGGAGGACACCCCGGAAGAGGACCCCATGGAAGCTGAACACTTGAGACAAGAGAAGGGCTGCTGACACAGCCTGGATCGCCGCCACAAAGGTGACTACCCAGAAACATCTATGACGCAAAATGCGCAAGGCAGATCCACGCTTCAAGCTTTGATTGCTAGACAAGATGCGCAAGACTGGCACCATGCTGATGAGGTGACACGTTCAAGACTCTCGTGATGGCTACCAAGGTGCTCACCACGCGCAAAAAGCAATGCAGACATCAAGACCTAAGAAAACTGTGGTATAGGACACAGAACACAGACTACATGAATGACACTACAAGACACACACAGGCTGGAACTGCCCTGCCCGGCACATGCTCACATCCTGCGGGATGGACCCCATGTTCCCTAGCTGCACCCAAACCTGGACAAACCTCACCACAGCACTGACTTTAAACCCCCTGCCTGCCCCACCCTGCAATGCCACCCTGCCCAACCACCCTGCACATAAATAGTACATGCCCCTCAACTTAGCTTTCAGAGGGCTGGGGGTCAGAATCCACCCTTGACAAAAAATGTATCTGCTAACTAGGGTGTTCCTGCAGGCAACATGTTCCTCTTCATCTGCAAAAAGAGACTCCTTTCAGTCACTGTCACACCAGCCAACACTGACCTCTTCCACAACAACAGCCTCCTCAGAAGCCCCACAGCTTTTCGCTCACCTGCTCTGCTCCAATTCCAAAGTCGGATGGTGTGGGCAGCATCACCTGTGGCACCTGGAAGACCAAAGCAACAAAATGACCATTTTGCTCAGAAGCTATTGCCAGCCATGCTGCTCTTCTTTCCTGCCCAGCCTCACCTTACATCCTCAGCCATTTCTAAAAAGGGCCCGCAAGGTGCCTGCAAAAGCAAAGGGAAACACACAAGTGAGATGCCTCATACTACTTTGAAATTCAACTCCATTCCAGCTGACAACCATCTCACCTTCTCAGACTTCTTGTCGGCATATGGCTTCGCCCCTCTGGGACTGCATGCAGCACCTGCAAAAATGAGATGAAAAAGCACATGCCGAGATATCACCCAAAACCATAGCGTGCCTCCAGCAATTCCTCTCTCGTGCTCCTTTACCACTATGGTCGCTTGAACACCATAACTCCAATTCTCCAGGCTGCCGCATCGAAGCCTGTGCACCACCTGTAAAACCCAAACAACAGGGGATGATTCTAACTACAACAACATGACACCTCAAAAAGAACCTCCACTTCAGCTTACTGGTCATCGCTCACCTTGCCCGAGTCTGCTCTGGTGTGGACATCCTGCTTCTCACGTTGCTTCACAACTTCAAAATAAAGAGCAAAGAAATGGCCATATAGTCACCAACAACAGCTCCTTCACACAAATACACACGTGCTAACCCACCTTTTTACAGCCCGCCGCTTGCCTCCTCCATCGCTCTTTGATGTGTGACTCATGGCTCTGCATCTGCAAAAAATATAAAGCAAGTCACCTGCACACTGACTGATAGCTTCACAGCTCCAAAAGGTCTTCTCTCCATTTACAAATACCAAATAAGTTCTAACTACAGCCTGCAATAACAAAATAAAGAACACTAAGCTCCACACGTACAAGACTTTCAAGATTCAAACCTGCTCGACTACCATGCAAACAGCCACCCCTAAAGGGCTTGGGTCGTCACCTTGACACCTGAGAAAAAACAAACACAATGGAACCAACTCTGTGCAACAGCTGCCAATAGCTACTAGCCACAAGAATGGACTGTACGGTCCCTGCCAAAACTAACCAGGCAGATCAACATGCTACCTCACCACTGTACCGCTACACCACCCCGACTCTACCGTTGCTACATTCCCATGCAGGATAGCTCTAACCTAAACACACACACAGACTGACAGCACACACAGACACTACAAACAATGTGACCAAAAGATGTGAGAAGATCACATGTGAAAATGACGACACCTGAAGGAAAGATGCTGCCGGTCAAGAAACCCCATGGTGCCGTGATGGCATGGATGCTCCACGGCAGCCCCAGAGAAGAGTCTAATGCTAAGGCCCATGACAGAAAGCTATTGTCAAAACTGGGGCAACAAATGTGAAGACAGACAGGCTCTAAGACCTGAGACTGTAAGGACCCAGGGAAGAAACTCCCATGAAAACAGAACTCTCAAGAGAAGAGCTGCTGACACCGTCTGAATTGCTGCCAAAGATGACCGTCCAGAAATATCTACGATGCAAAGGACACAAGACACTTCAAACTCCAAATGAAAGACAAGAAGTGGTTGACAGTCACTACAGCAATGAGGCATTTGAGACCCTCGGGATGGCTACAGAGGTGCATTCTGTGCTCCTTGAGCACAAAGAGCTACAGGACATCAAGACCTGAGCAAGGTATAGGACACAGAACACAGACTACAGAGACTATGCTATGACACAGACACAGGCTGGAACTGCCCTGCCTGGCACACGCTCACATCATGCAGGCCAAACCCCGGGCCCTCTATCTGCCTAAACGTGACTGATATCCAACAGCCCTCCTCGCCGCTGTCCATTTTCAGCCCCCCTGCCTGCCCCCAGGCACCACCTCCCCCAATAGCCTTTTCCCCTCAACTTATCTTCCACAGTGCTGGGCATCAGATTCCATCCGCAACAGAAGTCACATCCTCTACAGTGTTCCTTAAATTGCCACATCCCTTTTCACCATCTGCAAAACAAGAGTGCCAGGAGTCAACAGCATGCATGAAATTGCTCTTCACTGCTGTACTGCCACTAATAACACACCTCCCTCAAGACCATCTTGCCCCACTACTTCTACACCTCAAGTCACAGCCCCCATCTCAAGCTTCCAGGGCAGCTGTTTCTCATCCACATGTTCCTTCATATCTTGCCCCCCAATCCCCCTCCTATTTGTCGTATACTAGGTAGCCAAGACATCCTAGCCTAGTTTTCAGCAGCACACCCATTTTGACCTGCTCAGGCAGAGCAGAGGGCAGTGAGAAGGGTGTATCTCAACACAGTACATCAGGGCACAGAGCACCATAGAAGCAGCAAGAAGAGACACTGTGTCTGTGAAGAAAATAAAAGTGGCTCCAGTAGGTGTTTGGAGGTGACTCAGGAGTCTCTGTACCTGTGCCTGGTACTCCTGCAGCCTCTCTGCATGCAGGAAAAGGTGCCTGAACATGGTGATGTTGAGAGGTGGTTACACGATGTCTCTGGGACTGCTGTGGGGAGTGAAGGCCTGTTCCAGGGTCTCTTGTGCCATTGTAGCGTCCTTGGAGAACCACAGTGTTGCTCATGTTTCCCTGGGGACTTTCCCTTCTGCTCCCGTAACAGGAAAGCTCAGCAGAGTCCTCCTTCTTGTGGCACCACTGCTCACAGTGGCTCCCTTCCCAGCCCCAACCTGGGCAAAGCTACTGCTGCCAGGAGCCCTCACAGACCCTCCCTGCCCGCCTTAACCCCGCCCCTGCTGTCAGCCTGGGACAGCCCCAGTCCCTGGGGACAACCATGCCCGGTCCTACCAGAGATGGGAAAAAAACCCTATCAAAGTAGACACTGAAACATGAATTTCATCTGAGCATTTACCGTTTATTGAGAATGTATGTTTGGGAAGAGGCACCGAGGCTAAATCATGCCTCCTCTTTAGGTTTACATGCTTTTATACATTCGGATAAACCAACCATAAATGCTCTAGATAAGGGAAAACTCGTCACTATTGCACTGGAAAACATGACTCTTGGTTAGTCGGTAACTAAGGACATTGCTCAAGCTTCGTCTTGTAAGTGCATACATACTTCTGGTTACTATATTGTCTTTGTGTGCTTTGCTCCCTGCCAGTCACCGGCAGCTTCCACAAAACCCTGTCCTGAGCCGGGACAAGCGGAGGAAACTCCACCGTTGCTGACAATCGTCGGGGACTCCCATGGGAGCGACGCATGGACGCGCCAAGTCACTTCCCGGGGGCAGAGGAGGCAAGCGCGCCCGAACTGCGCGCCACGGCGCGCCACGAGACCGACCCGCCCCCGCAGAAAACTACATCTCCCGGCATGCAGCGGGGCACAAGAGGCCGCCCCGGAGGCCGCTGCCCAACACTGCGCGTGCTCCGCGGGCCCCGCTCTCCGTCAGATTTGCTCCCACGGGGAGCCCGCCCCTCCCCGCCTCCCGTCCCACCGGAAGCGCCCGCGGATCCCGCGGGGCAGCCACCGGTTCCTCCGCACGGGCCCGCGGCTCCACCGCGACCGGCTCCCGCTCAATGCCGGCACGGCCCCTGCCCTCCCGCACTGCCCCACGTCTCCGGCGCGGTCCCGAGGCGTCCCTTAACCCACTCGCCCGTCACCATCCCCAGGGGTTCCCGCGGGCCTCCCGCCTGCGCGATGCTCAGCCCTGATCCAGCGCTCCCCCCGCGCTACTGCCGCCCAACAGTGAGCTCTCCTCGCTGCTGCCGCCGCACCGCACCGCGCCGCCGGGCCCCAGCGCACGCGTGCGTCCTTTCTGTCACCACGGCTACCGTGTGCCGGCCGCCCCTACGGACCCGGCTCCCCGGTGCACCCCCACCCCCAGTGCGGCTTAGCCCCGATGCGCGCCCCCAGCTACGCCCACTGTTCATGTTACCCTGTCGGGGACGTTTCCAGCCCCGCTTACCTCCTCGGCGGTTGGAGCCGCAGTGCCAGCGCCAGTCGGTGATGCTCATCGGTGGCTCCGCTGTCCCACACCAGCCCCGGCGCCACCGCCCCGGCCAGAGCAGCCCCCACCCCCGCTTCCCTGACCGCATGCAGCCGCCCCCGGCCGTGCAGCCTCCACCCGCCGCCTCGGCTCACAGCTGGAGCCCGTGGGACACACAGGGGCCACCGCCACCAGCCACACTGGCCTCACCTGAGGCTTGTTGCACCTTCCTGCCCAACCCCTTGGCTTGCGGCAGCAGCCCATGGGGAACATGGGCCCATGGCCACCAGCCCCAAAGAGACAACCAGGTCTGCTGGGGCAGCAGAGCTGCATCCCAGATCCTGACAGCAGCTTGCTGCAAAGATGGAGGAAGAGCCCAGGGGTGCACAAAAAGGAAAAAGGGAAGAGCATTAAGGGGACGAGAGAACAGATTGGGGTGCAATAAAAGTAAAAACAAGAAAACATCAGGGGATGACAACGGTAAATAGAAGACTCTGGGTGCACAACGCAAAGGGAGAGCCCTGCTATGCATGGAAAGAGAAACAGCTGACCTTGAAGCACACCAAAAAGCACTGGGAAAGCTCTGGGACGGCAGAAAGCTAAACAGGAAACTTTGTGACACACCACAAGACAAACACAGGGCTCAGGTGCACACAGATGCACAAAAAGGAGAACAACTCAAAATGTGGACTGAGGGATTCATAGGGCAAATGGGGGGCTCTGGGGCACATCAAACTACAAATGAAGGGCAAGGGAAATTCCCTGCAGCCCTGTGAACAGCTGGGAACAGTTCTCTGGGAACCTCCACGGACCCAAAGGCATCTGAGAGACCTTGGGACTCGCCCCCACCACCACAGACACAATGGGTACCCTCTTCCCCTGGGCACTGTCCTCAGGCACTTTTTACTGAGTGCAGAGGAACTGAGTGAGACAGAGAGGTGTAGAGAGAGATGGGTAGAGAAAGAAAGGGATAGGGAGCCTAACACAGGGACAGCAGGGACTGGGTGTGAAAGCAAAGGATGAAGAGCTGGACATAGGGACAGGGAATGAAAGAGAGGAAAAGAAGGATGGTGAAGCAGACAGAGGGATGCAGAGAGAAACAGAGAGATGAGGAGCTGAATAGAGGGAGGGGGAACAGAAGACACAGATGGGAGAGGTGGACAGACAGATGGAAAGGAGAAAAGAGGGATGGAAAAGCAGAGGCATAGGGAAAGAAAGAGAGGGACCAGGAACAGGACAGAGAAATGAGGGCTTGAACAGAGGATGGGGAAGAAAGAGAAAGATGGAGGGCCCAACTTGAGGGATGGGAGCAGAAGAAAGCAAAAGAGGGATGTAGAGGTGCACATAGGGATGTTAGAGGAAAAGGGGAAGGTCGCTGGGCAGAGCAACAGGGAGCCAGACAGAGCGATGGGAGGAGAAAGAGAAAGATGGAGAGGCTGACAGAGGGGAGGGAGAGAAAACAAGGAACGAGGAACAGCAGGGGTGGACAGAAAGTGGAAAAAGGAACAGGCAGCTACATGGACAACTTGAAAGATGGATGGATGGACGGCCAGACAAAGGGACAGTGAATTGAAGAGAGGGGCCAAAAGGAAAAAGAGGAATAGGGAGCCAGATGGAGGGAAAGGTTGTGGAAAAGAAAGATGTAGACATGAGCAGAGGAATGGACAGGGAAAAAAAGGAATGGGAAGCATATTGTAAAATATGGAACTGAGTAGAGCTCTGATTCTAAGAGCTAACAACTGGTTTGGCTGAATAAAAAGAATACTTGAACAAGTTGTACTTCGGAACAAAGACAGGTAAAATGTTGCTACAGAAAAAAAAAACATGTATGAGATTCTTGAGAATGAGGCAAGGGACCTGGATGGCTCTCTAGTGATTCTGAAGGAAGATTTGCTCTAAGTTTGAGGTTATACTGTGGGTTTGTCTTTGAAAATTCTAGATGGGATGCAGTGGATGGCGTTTGGGTACATGTTTCAGGGTGGTGAAAGATGCCTCTCTCGATCTGGAATTTAGAATTGGGAGATGCTGGCAAGGCTAAGGCAGACAGTGCATGGCAATTTGAGATCTGTCAGATTTGTGATAATTTAAGAGACAAGGTTTTGGTAGGAGGAAGTGGATTCAAAGTCTGTAGTTGTGGTGGAACTGTGATGTGGGATTTCAGAGTTGCTGGGAGCAGGAAAAGACTATGCTTTTCAGGATGGTGGTGGAGCTGTGACGGGGGATATGAAAGTTGTTGGAAACAGGAATAGACCACTTTCAGGCTGGTGCTTCTTGGTTCTTTGAGGTGTTAGTAAGTGGGGCATAAAGTTACACCCCTCCCCCATTTGAGATGTTCCTTTCCTGCAGAATCACAAGCATTATTTCATGACACACCCTTAAGAGGAGAAAAAGCTCAACCGTTCACTTGAGTGCTGTGATTATGACAAACTCTCCAGCCAAACTGGACTTTGGACTGCTTTGCTGTACTACAGGCTGCAAGATCAAGCCTTTATTTCCAAAGTGCTATATTAAAGGCACTTCTGTTACTGTGACCGAAGTTGATTCAAAAACTGGTTATGGTTACAGTAGTCCTTACCATGTATCAAATTAATTCCCAGTATTGTAGCCTAAAGCAATATTGTCTATTCGGTAAGGGTTTTTTTTTAACGATTACATATCAATATATAGTTCTATTAGTATTAAAACTGTGCAGGCCAAGTCTTGGGTGGCCATCTCTGCTGACTGAAGTACAGGCTGAAAACACGCAATGCCAAGTGGAAAGTAAATTTCAGAAGTAAATTTAGTCTTGGTCTTTCAGACCCAAAGGGCTGACAGTGAATTCTAAAATCTTTTCGGTTTATGAGATTTTTACTTTTTCTGCTTATGAATTGCCTTGTCCCTTTGCAGGCCTGTTGCAGCCAGAAGTTTGTGGAAGAAGAAATACAGACTTTAGAAAGTGAGTGTACGTCTCGCTGCACTGACTTTGGATGCTCCATTCACACTCCAAATAACATTTCTTCTGTCAGGCAGCCTTGTCTCACAGCCATATGGTGATAGCAGCCTTGGTTTTGAGGAAAGTCTGCATTAAAAAGCTAAAGTTAGTGCAGACAGTAAATGCATTGTATACTCTTCTAGGACACGATGTTTACAGACGACACAAAATAGGAAGCTTGTCATTGAGATGAATGGTCTGTTGAAGTTTTAGGGCTTTATCAGACAATGTTGCATGCCTTTTGACTTTTACTGTCAGCTGTTGACCAGACTTAGTTTAAAATCTCTTCCTTAGTGTTTGACACTTGAGATAGCCAAGTAAGGAACTGCAGGAGCAAGAGAAGGGCATTTGAAAAAGCAGCTGACTTGCTACTCTCACAGTTGTGGAGATGGGACAGGAAAAGACAAGCCTTCTTTTGCCCTCGGAGTTTTCTGCTTCCCTGCAATTCCCCCATTGTAAACTTCCTGAGATCCCCTTTGCTTCAATCAGCATTCTTCGACTGGCAATAAAGCTCACTGTACAGCCCTTGAAGGTACGTTGGTTTTTTCCACCACGGAGTTCTGAACTCAAGCCAATTTGTCTACTGAGGACTGTTTACAGGTGATGCAAAAGTGAGTCTGAAAGTATCTATATTATCTCTTTGTGTTCTGGTCCCGCTCCTTGGCACCCAGATGTCAGTGTGGGGGAAAAAAAAAAAAAAAAAAAGCTCCTTATTTAAAATCTGTTTCAAGAGAGCAGTATACAGAGTATATACACACACAGTCCTGACAGACTGACTGGAAGCAACCCGAAGGCTCTGAAATAAGGTGCACAAAAGAGGGGAACAGTTCTGATGGGGTCAAACTACTCCAGGCTCCCAGGCATGAACCCCCAGAACTGTTCTTTCTGGTGCTGTGGTGGGTGACCCTAACAGGGAGATGTACACCCTGTTCAGTCAATGTCTGAAACATACATTCCTTGCCATCTGGTTCCTCTTGTTAAGAAACCTGAACACAAAATACTTTCTTCTGCCATGATCCTCACTAGGGTAGACAACAAACACGGTACTACTGATGAATATGAGTGATATAATTGGCAACATTTAAGGCCTAAAGAGAGGGGAATTGTGGCTAATAGCTTGAATCAGTAAAAAAACTTCTTAGGTAAAAAACCACAGTGCACCTACTACAAATGTTATTCTGCTGCACTGGTATGTTTACAAAGGTAGATACATAAAAAGGAAATATATATTATAACTATATATAAAAATATATTTGTTGTTATAAATTACATATTACACTGTTGTGTATTACCCATTTTATAGATATATGTATAATAAATTATACACACACACATATATATTAAAAAAAAAGAAATATATAGAACTCCTGGCCAAAGTTGGTTAGAAGGAAGTGAGGAAAGATAAATTCCTTCAAGCTGGAATACACGGCTGCAGTCACTCAATGAAGCTGTACTAAAAAAAAAAAAATTCAAGCAAGAAGGATATTCAACTTTTTATTGATTTCCTGTTACTCACTTTCTAAACAAAAACTGATCAACAGTGTCAATACCACAGTAATTTGCTGTTACTGTGTTACAAAAAAGCTCTGACTGTCCAGTTCTGGAGCGGAGGCAGTCTGGACTGCACACATTATGTTGGATTAAGCATAATGATTGAGACAGCTAGAACTCTCCTTGAGTAGGGAACAACAGGATTTACAGATGCATGTTCAACAGTGCAAGTAGAGCTTGCCTATGCAAGACAAGTGGACCATTTGTTTCAAAGACTGCTTTTTGTTAGGCAAGATCTTTAGTATCAGATGTAAGAGCTATAATACCAGATATATCACATAGAAAATAACTAAATATTATACAACTTTTTTGTCTCTAAAATAACAAAAGGAATATAGTTCATTATCAAAAAGAACCTCATACAAAGCAAATGCTTTTATTTCAGGTATATTTTGGGGGAAAAACCCATGAAAAATATGGTCTTCCAGTAGTGAGTATAATTTAGACTAAGAATTAAGAATCTAAAAACATGTGAAAAGCAATGTTTTCTAATACTACAGAAAAAAATAGAATCATCTTGCAGTCATAAAAATTAGACCAACAGACGATGTTACACATTACTGTTGCTCATCATTTTGCCTGGGTGCAGGACAACTGGCTTCATATTTTTTCTTCAAGCCTTTCAAATATATACGCAAACTGTCTGGATCCAATCGAGAATTTCTGGCAGTCTGAACCAATCTCATTGCTAAATGGTATACAGCTCTCTGTTTCATCATCTCAGGAGTGCTCTTCTGCCTGTGCTGTTTTTAAAAACATACACAGGCATTAAAATACGAAATCAATTATGTTCTATTATTAAAATACTGAAATTAAAACCTGAAAATATATTTGAGTTTTATAAAAACTGTGAATTACAGTATTATAATTTTCTACTACATACCAAAATTTGTTTTGCAATATGATTTGTGATTTCCTTTGCATCCAAAATTACGGATGATGGTAGGGAGGAAACTTCTGCAGCTTTTAATCCTAAACATATAAAACACAAATCAGGGGTTTTTTATGTAATTTTTTTTTCCTATCTACCACACTATGTCTGCCAGGATTAACTTAGCCTATTTTTTAAAGGGTGAAGTTTTCATTTTTATTAAAATAATTTTGATATACATTTTCTCTTTTTGTCTCTCTTTTTTTTTTTAAATAAACAATATAGTTTTGAGAGTTACAAAACAAAATGTCTACTTTGTTGTAATGCTACCTCTAAGATATACTTCCACATGAAGTTACTGCTGGTAATACTGTAACTGGGCAGGATGAGAAACATTAGCGGTTAAAGGAAAAAAATGGCACAGTGGTGTTAACAGCCTTCTCTGTTTAGTTTTTTAATTTGGAAAAGGTTGTGCTAAATGCACTCTCCATTAAATCCAGACATCCAGTGGATATGGATGTCATGTTCCAACTTCTACTCTGTTGCCAGCAGCCAAGCTGACAGATACTCAGGGTAAGAAAGAGATGTAAAATATTTTTTTCTGCCCTAACATGATTTTTTTTACTTTTTCCTTTGTCTGTGGCCCTGGCTGTTCTGAGGGAATTCTGTGCTTCACTGGCTGCTTTAATACTGTAGAGTTAAAAATGAAAAAGGGTCAAAAAGAGCCCTTTGCAGTCTTAGAATGTAACTTTGCTCAAGTAAGGTAAAGCCAAAACACCAACACTGAGTTACTAAAGGTCTCCTGTTCTCTGAGAATATTCTCTAAACATATGATTTTTCTGAGTTAGTGATGTTGTAGCATCTGAAATTGAGCTTGTGAGGCCAAAGGTAAAGAAACTTATTCTGAAATTCCACTAAAGAATCATTTTAAGTCCAGTTAATTGAAACTTGACTGGAATAATTTGTGGTCTTCGGTTAACACTAGCTTGCAAAACTCATGTGTAGCTAATTGCGTACTGATTACATGTCACCTACATCAAGGATCCAACTTCAGAATCTAGTATTTGGAAACATACGGATTTCTGTAACTCTTGAAAACATGTAGTTATGCCTTATTGTCACTCACTCATTTCTTTATTGACCCATAATACGTCAATCTGTACAGTCTTCGGTATGATTTATTCTTAAGTTAAAAGAGAAGTAAACCCACTTTCCTGAAAACACTGATGATTTAGTGGAACCTCTCAAAATAGCCTTAGGCTGATACACAGTAAAATTCCTGTCCTTTTTTAAAGAAACTTGATAACTTTTTGCTACTCAAAAAGAGCCAAGCTGCTATTTAACTGATATATCATTACTTATGGCAGACACGCAAGAGAGTTTTACATAACACAAACGTCAGCATTGACAGCTTTAAGTCTCTCCAGAACTTTCACTCTGCTTCCATAAGCAGAGATTTAAATCAAACTCAAATACTGTGTGCTCAGAATGACTCATCTCATTCAAACAGAGGTGAATCAAGTAGCTACTGACATTACTAAAATGTTTTCTTCACTTTGAAATTTCATGCCAGTTCTTCATACTACCCCAAACTACTATCTCACTACATGGTTACTTAAAACACACAAGTATTTGGAACATACTAGAGATCTGCAGTTGTTACTCTATGAGAGAGACAAACTCAGCAGAAATCTGTCAGCAGAAAAATATTGTTAGATGCCTAATAACTGAAATAGTATCTTATATAATCTTTACTAAGTCAAAGTCATAGTGGAATCCATTACCGTAGTTCTTTTCCTCTGTATATCCTTTAGAGAGTGTGTAAGTATAAGCAATTTTCTCCTTACTTCCAGCACTGCTTCTCACATGTTGCACTTCAAAATGGTAATTTTCCACATTGGGATATAAAGCATCTATATGACACAGTTCCAGGAAATGTGTAGCAAACAATGTAAATGCCTAAATTAGGAAACAAGAAGAAAATTTATTTTGGAAATGATCCTGGAATAAAGTACAATAAATAAGAAAAATTAAAGGATCTCACGGATGTCCAGGTTCTCCTCCAAAACACTGAAAAGCTGTCTTTAAATTACTAAAGCAAACTAAAATCTTTAAGCGATGAGTTCTACCATTGGCAAGGATATCTTTTCCAACTGGGGATTCTCCCACTCCTTTCTCAACAGAAGGAAAAGAGTATCAGAAGTAACAGAAAATCCATGATACTTACAAAATTTGACTAGGGTTAATTTGAATGATTGTCAAATGCCTGCCTTAATACTCTCAAGGAACGTTTTGCCAAAAGTACAAGCTATAGAAAATATCTGAGTTTTTCAAACCAAACCACAAAAGTACTCTGAATAAACTCTGATGAGACACTGCACACCTACACACTTACTTTAAAAAGCTGACAACAACCTGAGGTTGATCACGTAACTAGTGACAGAGGTGAAACTTCCAACCTATATAAAACCATCTTCCACTTTTCTAAACAAGCCTCTAACCTCTGTGACCAATTCATAAGTTGAGTGGAACTAACACTGTACTTTGGAGTGGTAACAGCCAGGTAAAGAGGTTCACCTTTAACATTCAAGCATGCAAAGCTGTACTAAGCAAAACTAAAGAGACTGGGTTATTCTCTTTCTAGACAGAAATGCAAGCTTGCGAGCAAGCTGGAAAGAGATTGTGACTAGTGTACGGGTTTTGGCTGGGACAAAGTTAATTTTCTTCATAGTAGCCTGTATGGTACTATGTTTTGGACCCATGTTTTAGCTGCTGCTGAGCAGCGCTTGCATAGCCTCAAGGCCTCTTCTGCTTTTCACCCTGCCCCGCCAGCAAGCAGGCTGGGGGTGCCCAAGAAGTTGGGAGGGGTGACAGCTGGGACAGCTGACCCCAACTGACCAAACAGGTATCCCACACTGTATGACACATAAATAAAAGCTGCGGAAAAGAAGGAGAAAGGAGGGACATTCAGAGTTATGGCGTTTGTCTTCTGAAGTAACTGTCACGTGTGATGGAGCCCTGCTGCCCTGGAGATGGCTGAACACCTGCCTGCCGATGGGAAGTGGTGAATGAATTCCTTGTTTTGCTTCGCTTGCATGCACAGCTTTGCTTTACCTGTTAAAATGTCTTTATCTCAGGCTACAAGTTTTCCGATTCTCTCCCCCATCCCACTCTGGGGGAGTGAGCGAGCAGCTGTGTGGGGCTTAGCTGCCTACTGGGGTTAAATCACAACAACTAGTGAACAGAAGCACAGTTTATGTCAGCATTTTTTCTCTATCACCGTTATTCTTACTATTCACCAGTTATGAAAAATATCCTATTCAGGCAAGAAATCTCTACAAAACTGAAGTTAAATTATGAGAAAATACTATATTTACTTTCACTATAACAAAATAATTGTAAGGTTTAAATTTTTTTCAAAATGGAATTACCTTTAAATTCAACAGATATTCACAGGCAGCGTAACAAATGCCAATACCTTCTTCAGCACTGGTACCTCTGCCAAGTTCATCAATTATGATGAGTGATTTGTCATTAGCATTTTGTATGATATATGTTATCTAGGAAAACATTTAATGTGTTATCATTCCTATAAATGCATTTTTAAAAAACCCTAATAGGAATACTGCTGCTAATAGGAATACTTTGTGTTATTCACATGAAACTTAATGCAGAAATTTAAAAAAATTTTGTCAGATCCAGAAATTTTGCCTTTTCACAGTTTTCAAATAGCTGTCAATTCTAATCAAGCAAAGACTCATACTATTGCACTCTTTCTCTTTTCCACTGAACATATCATTTTCCCTCAATATCATAAGGGAAAGGGAATCGAGAGGGCTTAGGCTCGTACAAATAATCATTTAAGGTCTAAGAAATAACAAAATGTTGAAACTACTGTCCAACAGAGCACTGATTTTTACTCGTATTGGGATACCTTTTTATTTAAGATATGCCTGGTTCTCTGTGGTTCATCATTAAGGTAACAGATGAAAGCTGAATTTTTGACTACTTTTCAAAGTACACTCTTTCACTGGAAATATACTAGTACAATTTCTATTAGCTTAAGAGTAAAAAAGAGCCTTGGACCCTAGATTAGCTATGTTTAATACCTCTTTCATTTCTTTCATGAATGTTGATGCATTTGTTTCTATATCATCATCCATCCCTATTCTGGTAAAAATTTGCTCTGCGATTCGAAAAGAACAATACTCTGCTGGGACATAGGAACCTACAAAACAAGTAAAATAACGAATTTTCTCGTATCAGTGTGTGACAAACGCCAATTTGCTTGAATATGTCAGTGGGGGAAAAAAACATCAGTTTTATACGTGGTCTTTATGCACTGTAGAGAATGCATCCTATTCTATAAAGTTTCGTAAGATTATGTTCTACCATTAATTTCTAAGAAAAAATTATTATATAGATACCATAATTAAAGAATCTTATCAGTAAAACCTTAAGAAATCATATGCCTGAAGCTGTTTGTCAGTCTAAAGGGATGCAAAAGTGAGAATAAACACTTGGATTCATTTACATTTCTGTAACCATTGAGTTACTAATCCCAAGGAATTTTAGTTTCCCACAAACAAGATTATATTGCCTTTATCAGACTTTGAGGCTTATTAGTTTTATTGAATAGAAAAGAACATGAAACCTGCCAAAAGACTTTACAGTCTCCTTTATCCATATTAAACTCATGTTTTTGAGAGCAATTCCTCAAGAACTTGCAGTTTTTGGGGACTAGACCCACAAACACACGGTGCACAAATTTTATTCTCCACTTCCAAGTAGTTTCATTCTGGTAGAATTAGGGTCAGCCTATTAAGGTCTTTCTCCTGTGCTACCAGCCTTACTTTTAGCTTTAAGGCAAAAATAATGAGGAATTCCTGAGTATAGGGATG
Source organism: Pelecanoides urinatrix (assembly GCA_013400755.1). Lineage (NCBI taxonomy): Eukaryota > Metazoa > Chordata > Aves > Procellariiformes > Procellariidae > Pelecanoides > Pelecanoides urinatrix. The sequence goes on along the minus strand of VZTQ01012414.1, from coordinate 75,615 downwards.
AGCCTCAGTTAAGACTTTACAAATATTTGTGTTACTGTCATAATTTAAGTGATAGAACCTTGCAGTATTTATCACTACTTTTATTTGAAGTAGTTGATTATTTATCTATTAATTCTACTTGGCTGCAATTATGTTTCTCTACATAACTGAGGTATGCTCAAGTTCATCTATTCCTTTTGGATGACCAACACATACGTAGCCTGACAGGCATACTTCAAGGACACTCACTATCAATCTAGCATAAGGTGCTAGACTGGGTTAAGGTGTTCCAAAGAATTGAAGCATACAACTGTGCTTCTCCTAAAGACAGACTGGAGAGGCTTCCACATACACAGACAGGGCCCCATAAGTTTCCAGTGACAGACCCAAAACCTTGTAGTGGCCTCTGTCAGCAACACAAGAGCTGGTAAGAGCAAAAGGACTAAAAATTACCTGTTACTATTTAGATAGAATCTTACTCTAGAATCCAAATCATTCAACATCATAAATATTTTTAACTGGAAAACAATAAATATGCTGCAGGAGATTACTAATACGGTATACGTTCTTACTCACCAATCTGTGCCATAATTTGACAGAGAGCAATCTGTTTTAGGTATGTTGATTTTCCACTCATATTTGGTCCTGTAATAATGACGAAATTGTTACCCTCTGTCAGATATGTGTTGTTAGACACAGGTTTTTCCACAGCTATCTTTTCAAGAATGGGATGCCATCCCTGCTTGATCGCTAAAGTATCTGTAAATTCCGGACGAACTAAATGAGAAAAAGGATATAAAACATTGCAGAGTTAGTATGGAAACCTTTACGTTATTAAACTAGTGCATTTTAAAATAAAGTAATTCTTGCAGAGCAGAAGTCAAATTCTGTGGTCCTGATTCCCCAATTTTCACTTTCCTGTAGTGAGCAAGACTAACATGCAGCACTTGTGAATAATTACCAGCCACTTTCAGGTATAGATTCTGATTGTCACGCAAGTCTTCATGATTTATTACTACAAAAAGAATCCCGTAACTAACACTTCATTTCTAAATTAACGTTCCGTGCTTGTGTTCTGTAGCAGGTAGGGTTGGACTCCAGTAATAAAGAAAAATACAAAGAGCAAAACTTGAAAAGTAATTAAAACAAAAAACCTGAAGGGCAGGTTTCATAGCTAATATACTTTTAATAATTTATTTTTATACTGTCATGAGCATATAAAGTACAGGGGTCATGAACTATTACCACAACATATGTACCTTATTATATAAGCATGGGAAACAAGGAAGTAGCATTCCTTCTATTTTTGTTATATTTTATCATATTTATTATTTGCGTGTATACCACGCTTACATAGATCCATTTGATACTGGGACTATCTGTACGTATTTCTATCAGAATACAGTTCTTTTCCGAACCTATTCCGTATGCCTGTTCTTTGTCTACCTCAATAGCAGTTCCTCAGGCTAACAAAGAAGCGTTGTTAAATTTGGTGGTCTGTTTAAATGGAGCAGCCTTCAAGAAAGAAGTGCCAAAACAGTTTTTCAGGTTTAAACATTGGGGAACTCCAATTACCTGGTGTAGGTTTTAGTAATTTAATGATTTAGAAGAAAAAGTCAAGTGGCAAAGGGGACTGAAATCTACAAGTGACAGTCCATTTATTTTGGTGGATACACATTCATGCCCAGCTGTGCAAACTGCAGGTGTAGATTTATGGGAAAAGTTTAGTGGCTTTGGTCTCATTATTACTGCTGAAGAAAACTTATGCTCTGATTCATTTGGTGGGAAAAGGTTGTGATGTTACTGTTCAGTTACGTATCAATTCATGTGCTATCACTGGAATCATCAGCACATGAAGATTCACAGTTCATACTGCAAAGTAAACTGATCCTGCTCATGAACAGGAAATTACATAGCAGCATCAGTAATGAAAAGCTAATACACGTCCTGAGATGGCTTCCAGACCTGACTGTACTGTAGATAAGTATCTCAGGTCAGCATTAATTGAAGACAATGTACTCATTTGTACATTGCAGAACTGGGCTAGGGAAGCAGGATGAACAATATGCAGGTACACACATGATCCTGGATTCCTTAGAAGACTCCACTTCTAAAAATGTCTAGAAGTGCTACAGAAATTGAAGCAGATGATAAACAAAGGTAGCCACATATTTTGTTTTATGGTATATAACTAATGCTGATCTGCTTATATTATCTTGTGCCCTTTCAGAACAGAAGCGTAAACTCAGAATGTTCACAGGCTTCGTGCTTTTGAATAGAATATGCTTAAACTGTCTATCTTGAAAAGACTGGCTGTGAAGGCTTACAGCAGCTAAATGGCGGAATGTAATTTCAATGAATGGAAAAAGAAGGAACATCAGCACAAAACTGGCAAGGATAGACCACAGACACTCTCCTAAAGCCTACTGAGACCCAGAAAAATAAATGACGTGGGCTTAGCAATTGGAGAACCAGACAAAACAGCCTGGATATTCTCCAACAGAAGGGTCTTCATCTGGCCCTGACGGAATCAAAGAAACTTACCATAATCAGAAAGAGTGCAGGCATGGGCAAATGAAAGCAGCATATCCAGCATTGACACAATGTCAGACAGCTTGTACAGGCAATGAATATGTTCATAGATCTCATTCAGTAGTTTACACACTATTCTGAAATAAGACCCTGATTTAGTTGCTGCACAGTACATACTGTCACTTTATACAACTTACAGAAATAACGCAAGTTAATCATGTTCATACTGCATACATTAGGATAGGAGGTTACTCATCAAATGCAACCATCTCTGCCAGATGCATGCAAATGTATAAATTTCTTTGAAGCAAATTAAAATCTTATACCATCATCTCAGATCAAATTTTGCTATCAGACAAGAACACACAGCTCAAATACCAACAGCTCATAAGAAAGCTTCACAAAGAGAACGAACTAGAAATATAGCTATGGAATCAAGTATGTTTTATTAACACATCAAATGCGACTTTAATTCCCTTAGGCCTTCATGTTAATAAAAACCCCATATGGTTTCTAGAAAGAATTTCCATAAAATTGACATGCAACATTACACTTAGTAAGTCTTCTGAAATAGACAGCAGAGCAACATGACATGCAGCAAGGACAAAATACAGAAATAGACAGTTCTACTGCAAATGCAAGGAACTGATTAAAAGTAACAATTCTGCATTACAAAACTAATGCATTCATTGTGTCATTTTGTGTAGATAATTCACCCATAAAAATTTAATAAATATGATGGCCACCCTTACTAATAAATGCCTACATATTTGTAATCACATTTAATACTACACACTTTGTGGGCTTTTTTTTTGTCTCAAGAAGTACACTTGATCAGTGTTGCTTTGGATTATTTCTGTAAGTAGCCATAACTTAACAGAAAGATAGCTTTAAGAAATAGTGTAATTAGCTGTCAATTGGGCAAAATAAATGTAGTTAGCAAATATTAAAAAGTTTTAAATGGTCTTACAAGTAGGTCATGTGATATATTTCTCTCAGGGACTCCTGACATCTTTCATTCATTTTTATTAAATCTGCTGAAGTGAAGCTATATGTATTTTTCATTTTAGTGATCTACAGGGAATTCAAACCAACAATAAGAACATATTATCAGAAACAAAAAGTTTCTAAAAAGCAAACTGGGAACAGTACAGGGGGGAAAAAGTGGAAAAAAACAATACCTGGTTTCATTTTTCCCATATAAATTTTTATGAAAAATCCATATAAAAGAATGCAGTTATCAGCAAGATATACAACTTTATATTTACACACAACGTAACTGCATGTAATTGCACATTTCTGACTATATTAAGTATAACTAGAAATAGGGCAGTTATATAAAACATACAAATTATACCTTCATTTAATTCTAGATACCTTCACTGAAATTATTTTAACTGTTGCTTAAATTACTGTATAATGTGCACTTTATTAATGTATTATAGATTTTATATACATTGAGTATACAAACATATTATGAAAAAACATATCTAGTACAGATACCTTTGTAAATTCAGAAGGAAGTTGGCCATTGGGTAACGTTGAACAATCAACATTCATCTGGATAAAAAATCCACGAGCAGAGCTGAAACTTGTTTTCATTGGTAGGTTGTACTTTTCTGCAAGTTGTGTTATCATACCTACATACCACAAATAAAGATTTGACCCAAATTACATACATTCATGTGCACACACATACATACACGTTTGCATTGGTATAAAGATGCATGCTGTTAGTGTGTTTTATAGGTGTTGGACGTGTCAGGTAAGTAACATGACAAAAGGCCTTAGAGGTGGATCTCCAGTGAGTTATTTAAGTAACGTATTAATGTAACAAATCTGGCTGAATAAAGCTAATGGGAAAAAATTCCAGTGGAGAATCAGATAAATTCATGTGTTCTTTAAAGGCAGTTCGTGTATTTGACCAGCTCCCAGGTGGGCCTAACTATGGAAAGGGAAGTTTGCTCAAGCACTTAACGTCAGTGTCTAATCAGTGGACAGAATATGAACTGTAGACTAGGGACTTTGAGTTTTTAACAAATTCATGATTCTAAGCAATCTTCTTTCCCCAGACTGAGGGTAATGCTTTACATTTGTAATCCCCCTCTTAAATCCATCTTCTTCCTAGCTGAGAAGATACCATATGTGGGAAACTGTTAGGTGACAGAAGAATATGTACTGTTAAATCATGGGAATTCTGAATACTGCAAAGAGGGTAATAGTGTGGTACTCCTGTGATAAGAAAGGATGGAGTTACTTAGTGGTGTTTCCCTGCTGCTCATTGCTCTAAGCTTGCCCACTCTCATGTTCCAATCACTCACAACATAGACTAGCAATTTAGGACATTCTGGATATAGAATCATAGAATGGTTTGGGTCGGAAAGGACCTTTAAAAATCATCTAGTCCAACACTCCCTGCCATGGGCAGGGACACCTTGCACTAGATCAGGTTGCTAAGCGCCCTGGAAGTGTTCAAGGTCAGGTTGGACAGTGATGGGGCATTCACAACCCATTCCAGCATCTCATCACTCTCATCATAAAAAATTTCTTCCTTATGTCGCATCTAAACCTACCCTCTTTCAGTTTAAAACCATTCCCCCTTGTCCTGTCAATACAGGCCCCGGTAAAAAAAGGCTTTCTCCCTCCTTCTTACAAGCCCTGTTTACATATTGAAANCCAGCCAATTCCTTATCCATCTCATATCCATCTCTCATTCTTTAGTCCATCCGTCAAACCCATCTCTCTCCAGTTTAGCAGCAAGGATGTTGTGGAGGACCATACCAAAGGCCTTAGAGAAGTCAAGGTAGACAGTATCAATATTTTGTCACCTAAGAGTTTAATCCAGTAAAGAGGAAAAGAGAGAAGAATCCCTTCTGCAAGCATGTGGGCTACAGTGAAAATGGGAAAGGGGAACACATCTGTTCACATGTTTTGGAATCATAGCAGCTACCAAATTCTGGAAGGTTTAGGAAATAAAAAACAATAGCATCTGTACTTTTCACTGTGTACTATGGAGAATGTAAGACTAGAAGGAAACAGGAAGCTTACGACATATGACAGATAATAAAGTTTCTGATGCTCTTTTAAGTTTCCAATTACATAGTAAACTAAGAACATTGTCCTTTAGCTAGAAATCAACATTTTATACTAAAAAAAGGAGATCCATTCCAGAAAAAAATTTGTTTTCTTCTATTTTGACTTAATGATAAACAGGAAGGTTATTAAAGCATAGTAACAGACATTATGCTAAAATTGCTTTTGTTAGTATTTTCCAACTCTTAGTAGCTTGGCTAAAAAGTAGTCCACAGACTGCTTAGAATATAAAGAACAAAGAACTCATATTTTAATTCAAGAAGCTAAAACAAAGGTTCACGTTTTATGCAGAATGTTTTAGTTGAAATAATTCTGTTACATTATTTTAACTTTTTTGTACTTTTAGAGGACAAGGAGCAACAGTTCTAAATATAGGAATCAATGTAATTGTTCAACTTCATTAAAATAAAACTGAGTTTTTATCTACAAAAGGAGAATCTCAATATGTATCTCAAAAGTACTTCAGTTACTTATCAATGACTATCAGTTTATACTAATACTTGAAAAATACTTGAAAAAAAAAACTTTTTATATAGGAGAACGTTAGAATACATATGATTATATGGCTTCTATATGCCAGGTGCAATGTACTTTGAACTCCAAAGAAATAAAAATCTTGGTTTAGAAATACCTGCTATGTCATCAACAATTTCTGTGTATGTTCTACGAGCTATGTCAAGGAATTCATTGATGTTAGGCTTAACAGCATAGCATTTTTGGGTCCTCATACTCAGACATCCTTTTGTGTACCTTGTATCGTCATTAATTACAGTTGTAATCTTTTCAAGTATAATTCCGAATCTGCAATATTAGTTGTATTGCTAATTAGCTACATAATACTTTACAATTTTTATTTGCAATATTATCCCAAAATTACAAATAAGAGTATTACAAATAACTGAAGCAAATTATCTACTGTTAAAACCAAGCACTAAATTTCATGTCTGTTTTTTGCCTCAGGATGAAATATGACTTTACCCAAGTCTGACCAAAGATATCACTCAAAGCTTTGGGAGATACACATTATTTCTCAAATATACAGGCAACAGTTGATTTTTGCATTGTTATGGTGACTCTAGGAAACCACTGCTTCTGTCTTTTCAGAATTATTTCTAATGGAGTGCCGTTCATCATAGCTAACTTTCTGTTCTCCTTTTTTCCCTGTATTTGTTTGTTAGTTGAAAATTAGTATTTTTGACAATTAAAATCAGCTTTTAGGCAAAAGAATTGAGCTGTACCTGTAGCTACAAATAAGCAAAGATGCAACATCTTTAATTTTACAGACATTCTTAAGGAAGATGAGAGTTTCTAACGTACTAGCTAAAGCATTATGATAAATACCTTGTATCTTCAAGAGAATTGTAATAAGCCTTTAGCAGCGGTGTGTTACAGCTTCTTAAAGCAGCCTGTTGAAGATTAAAATACGGAACATGAACAGTTACTTCTTTCTGTAGCCCTTTTAAAAGACTGAAAGTTCTTAGATTCACTGAGGCTTATTAGCAGTTGCATAAGCAGCTTACGGAATCTGAGCAGGAGTTTCAGTTAAATGTTTGTTATAAAATGAATTATTCAGGTAATGGTGGGAATCCAGTTCTTCAGAGTATTAGACTCAAATGCATATTTTCAATTGGCTCAAGAATTAACAGACTATGTTGGCAGTATTGTGTTCTGCAAGATACAAAGTAAATTTTTTCTTGTGGACTCGATGATCCTTATTGGTGCCTTCCTACTTGAGATGTTCTACTCTACATTCTATGAAATTTAACAAATTGCACTGTATAAAAATAAGGACAAAACGGTCTGTACTTTATTAAAAAAAAAAGATAAAGACAGCTTACTTTTAGAGGCTCCACAAGTTCTAGAGTATGCTTCAGGTAGATTAAATTAGTTATTTTTGATTCAGCAGTTTTAACCTGTTGAAAAATTTTACAAATATTGGAGGTATTTGTATGTCTGCCCGTTTAAAAAAGTACTTAGAACTAGCAGAACTCATACTGTTAACTGTTAACAGGTTTACACTTTTAATGAAAATTACTAAAATACTTTACAAGCTCACTTTGACAACTCAAAGTATAACTGCATTAAAAAAAGTTTACCTAAATGTTACATTGCGTACTGTGATAGTTTGCCCATCAGTAGCTAGTATTTTCATATGTCTGCACTGATAATGATTGACTCCGAGAACACGCTCGTAATCCAAGCCATGAAAACTTCTTTTAATCTTCTACGTATAAATAGCCCTATACAAGCTCTAGATATCTCATAGACTCTTTAAAAGCGAGTACATTCATAATTGAGAAGCACAGCTCTTTTCATAAATGTTGTTAAACTCAACATAACCCAATTTGGTTGACTTATCTTTGGTTAATATATTTATATCCTTAAACATCTGCTCATGTAATTTAAAGAGATTTATCTGCATAAATTAAGATGAATGTGATACTGAAGCAAATGCAAATCTTCCTAACATTCTCCTATCAGAATCTTCTAGTGCTGTAAGATAAGATATATTCTCAATCTACGATAACATTATTCCATGTCTTTTTAAGGTGCAATCTTTTTCTTATCGTATTATACATATTTATAGATATCATAATTATATATTGCATGTTATAGCCAGATAACTGATCATCTAAGGTGCATTTCGAAACATACTGTATCCTGCTTTGGAATTTGTACCAAAACTGAAAGTAGTTGTTCTGTATCCAGGAATTTTGAGATAACTGTAAAACAAAAGTAAACAGATCAGAAATTGAATTGAAATTGTAATAAAGTCTATTTTTTTAAAATGCACACAATTACTTAGTGATACTTACGCTAATCTTTTTCTTTCATTCTATCTTCACAAATTATTTACCAGGGGAAAAAACAGGTTAAAAATAACTGCTATCTAAATTATTTTGTCATAACTATACTTACTGTACCTAAGCATGTAGTGATTATTGTACAGGTGGACATATTCAGCAATATTCTTTTTGTTAGATTGAATCATATTTCTCTTATGATAAAGATTAAGATTACATGATCCAACTTCAGGTGGACTAACTCATACTCTGGTACTGTATATATATTTTTTTTAACATGTCTGGACCTCTATGCTTTATGAAGCAATGGAAAAAAAATATGCATACACAGCAAGTATTACATCAGCGATGTCTTTATTTGTTTTTAATGTATACATTATGTATACTTGTATACTTCCAACATAGTGTGTATCTGGCCATAGAGGTAAAGAGACAAACTCAAATTCTTCAAAAAAGCTATTGGCTCACTGACTTCTAACTACTTTATCAGAGAAATTCACTTAGCAAAATACTTGAGAAAAATATCACTATCACAATAAAGATTACTTCAAAAAATTAAGTGTCACCTGAAAAATCACTAAAAAAATACTTTTCAAACATACTGAGTCACACTGCATACTTTCATGGATTAGAAAAAATGTTTAAAAAGAAGTACACTATGTATTAAAATATAAACTACTACCTGCTTGAAGACCAAAAAAGAGCTCCTCATCCTGGAGTAATTCCTGAACGCAGTCCAGTCTCGTGTTAATTGTTTCAGCATCAACTAGTGGCTCCAGGATATTGGATCTAAGCCTTCGACTTCCACCTGGAGTTTTAGTGTAATTTAGGACACCAAAAAGCGTGTGACCATTCCTTCGAAAACAAATACATGCAAAGAATACACTCACAAAAATATAGATGGTAAATGTCAAGCGACATTTTCAAGTCAGAGTATCCTACAAATTTGAGGCATGCTTTTGGGATGCTTAGCACCTCCCTATTTGCCATGTGTATTATATGAACTACAGCAGTTTAGGAAGTCAGGTAATTTAATGTAATTTAATATAATATTAGCCCTCATTATATAATTTTCCAAAGTATAGAAATGCATTTGTACTCAGTATTTTCCTCATTTTTTGTAGTAGTATTCCATTCCTACTGCAGTGGTGCAGTTCACATTTTTCCTCTCTGAACTAATTAAAAACAAACAAACTAACCCTACAAAAGGAGACAATTATAATCTGAGATCAAATACTAATCAGAACATTTTCATTAAAATATATTTCTGAAAATGATTTAAAATACTTAGAAGTCCAAGAGAGAAATAAGCTTTGGTTTTATTTTTTTAAAGAACTGACTTACAGTCAATACAGGAGCCAAATAACATGCTTATGATTTATAAATATTATTTTCATGTTCATGGCTTTTACATGTTACATACCCCAGGGTCACACACTTAAGGGTTGATTGTATCTGTTTAAAATAAACAGCCTATAATATTTACATCTAGTACATACCTAAACAGTTTTAGAAACCTGAAACCTTCAATGCTATTGGCTTGAAAGAAGGCCAATGAAAACACTGGGGCCATATAAACATATTGATTGAAAACAGAACTTGAATAGGAAGAAATCTGATACAAGTATACAAAGCAAACAGCATAAAGATAGATAGATAGATCGATAGTACAGAAAATCCTGAAATACCATGGTATAAAAGAACAAAGCAATAGTCAAGAGAATTAAAAAAGGGGGAAATTCAAAACCAGTTTTATTAAGGACATATTTACCGTAAGATGCAACTCATGACAACACTTAAGGGAAACTCTATATTTGGGATAGTATCCACACTGCTTACCTTTAAGCAACTGAGGGCTCATTTCCTTGTACAGTAAATGAAGAGAGACAAGCCCCTCCAGAATTAATACTGGCACAAGAACTTGGCTTAGGTATTTCTGGTGTGTGCCTGTACTATTAACTTTTACCTGTTAATATCCGATACAAAGACAGCTAATCAGGCTTTAGGGTAAGATCTAGGTAATGGAAATAGCTCTGATTCCTGGCCTGATTCCAACTTGCCACTGGGTCACCAAAAATTCTGCAGCATAATGCTAAAAAAGAGAACCTTAAAGCAGTTTACTGTTGCTCAGTTTCTCCTGTGACTTCCTTCCTCTCAAAACCACCTGTGGAATTAGGAGCAGCTTTCAGAGATACATTGCTCTGAGGGTACCAATCTTAAGAGTGGCTGGCTCTTGCAGTTATGTACGAAGCAACGGAGCAAACAAGAAGGAACTGGGGGCAGAGTGACATCATAACAGATGAACAGAAAGAAACTATAGTTCCTCCCACTTCTGAAGAACAGATCTGTGTACTCTGTGATCCCCACAAAAATTAAAAAAAAAAAAAGGAAAGAAAACAAAAAGAGCAGTGGCGGAAGGGCAAGGATGACTGATCTAGTCAAAGATGTCCCTGCCCACAGCAGGGAAATTGGAACTAGACGATCTTTAAATGTCCCTTCCAATCCAAGCCATTCTACAATTCTATGACATCTCTCCATGTGAAAAGCTCTTATGAGTAATACTTGGAGAGTGAGGATCTCCAGGCTCCCCTTTTTATATCAGGGTGATGAGTGGATCTCAAAGGTGGATCTCAGAACTTGGCAGGCAGCAAAGCGCGAGTTCCAAGTCTTTCTCTTTCTAACCAGAAGCATAATAGTCTTGAGAAGGTTAAGTCTTACAGCTGCTTCTGCCTAAAAGCCAAGTAACTCCTGGTAAAGGAAGTACTCCAAGCATTGTTCTCATTATGGAGAACTACCATGCAATCAAGTACCACATTGCACATGACCATCATTGGCAACTCAAGACAAGTACAGGGATCTTGTTGGGTCGTGCAGAGAGGAAATTAGAAAGGGAAAAGCCCAGCTAGAACGCAGCCTGGCCACTGTCGTGAGAGACAACAAAAAATGCTTTTACAAGTATATTAATGACAAAAGGAGAGCCAAGGAGAATGTCCATCCTTTAGTTGGTGCGGGGGGGAACGTTGCCACTGAGGACGAGGATAAGGCTGAGGTACTTAACGCCTTCTTTGCCTCAGTCTTTAATAGTCAGAACAGTTATCCTCAGAGTACTCAGCGCCCTAAGCTGGAAGACAGGGACGGCGAGCAGGATGAACCCCCCATAATCCACGAGGAAGACATTAACGACCTGCTATGCCACCTAGACCCTCACAAGTCTATGGGGCTGGATGGGATCCACCCGAGGGTACTGAGGGAGCTGGCGGAGGAGCTTGCCAAACCACTCTCCATCATTTACCAGCAACCCTGGTTAACAGGGGAGGTCCTGGATGACTGGAGGCTTGCCAGTGTGACACCCATCTACAAGAAGGGTGGGAAGGAGGATCTGGGGAACTACAGGCCAGTCAGCCTGACCTCGGTGCTGGGGAAGATTATGGAAAGGTTCATCTTCAGGGTGCTTACAAGCCATGTCCGGAACAACCAGGGGATCAGGCCCAGCCAGCACAGGTTCATGGAAGGCAGGTCCTGCTTGACCAACNGAGGGGCTGGAGCGTGTCCAGAGAAGGGCAACGGAGCTGGTGAAGGGCCTGGAGCACAAGTCTGATGAGGAGCGGCTAAGGGAACTGGGGGTGTTCAGCCTGGAGAAGAGGAGGCTGAGGGGAGACCTCATTGCGCTCTACAACTACCTGAAAGGAGGTTGGAGCGAGGGGGGGTCGGTCTCTTCTGCCAAGTAACAGCGATGGGACGAGAGGAAACGGCCTCAAGTTGCGCCAAGGGAGGTTTAGATTGGACATTAGGAAAAACTTCTTTACTGAAAGAGTGGTGAGGCTTTGGAACAGGCTGCCCAGGGAAGTGGTGGAGTCCCCATCCCTGGAGGGATTTAAAAGACGTGTAGATGAGGCGCTTAGGGACATGGTTTCGTGGGCATGGTAGTGTTGGGTTGACGGTTGGATTCAATGATCTTAGAGGTCTCTTCCAACCTTAGTGATTCTATGATTCTATGATTACAGAAATTACTTTGTTTGCCACTATTCCTTGGAGCGAAAGGAAAACAAAAAAAACTTTCCAGCCTGGAGTGTTTATCTTGTGTAAAATGAATAAAACCTAGGCATTTAAATCCAACATAAGCAACTTCTTCTGGAAATGTTGCCTCTTTCATTTCACAATCTGTGCAATTTTGCATCAACATCATTTATAAGTTTGAATAAAATACAGACATCAATGTAAAGATGACTATGTATCATCTCTTCCCGTAATTCACTTGTAGGATTTCCTATGCTAGAAATTTTGTGCTAAATTGTAATACATTTCTCTGTCCAAATTTTTTTTTTTAAAGCTCTAAAGGGTATATAAGTTCTGTCACACAGAAATAAATATAATGGTCAGCTCTTTGACACAAATGTCAAGGAAACCTGGTGAAATACAACTTTATAAAAGGGTAATTTGTAAACTTAAATATTCTTACCGAGAATCTCTGTTATTAATTACTAGTTCAAGATTCTGTGCTGATGATGAATCTATCATAGCTGTTTTCTCACTCCCCTGGAAACACACTTTGAGTGATTTAGGAGCATAAACTGAATTTTGAATAAATTCAACATATTTTAGCAAAGCTGCAGCAGCTGCAAGACAGTAGTACCTTGGAAAGAAACAATCTTTAATGAGTGTTGAATAGCACTACTTAAATACCATAAAACCAAGCAGTGCCACTACAGAAATCACATTCATACTTCTGCTTGACAACTACTGGGATTGATAGCACTGAAAAAGCAGTATGTTTTAAGTATGCACTAACCCATGTATAGTGCACATACATGCATGTAAATCAAATATTCATGAATGTTTGAGTCTCTGTACACTTGACATCCCACACTATATAGCTGGTATTGTGAACATACATCTTTCAGTAGTTACACGTGACTTGAAACAAAGACCCAGGTCACCAAGTATCACTGCTTAAAATAGTGGTAGAAGGAAAACATTTGTTGAGGCCAGAAAGAAAGGCAATCATAGCTGTTAAGTTGTAAATTAAGGAAAGAATGAAAAGGAGAAAGTGGAAAGCTGTGAAAACAAACAAACAAATCTCTAACGGGCTTTCTATTTAAGTTTCTAGATATATCAGAAACACTGGAGGGCAAAAAAAAAAAAAGAACAGCTCTGTTACGATTTTCTAACTTTTGCAACAAGCCACAGACTTGCGTACTAAGTATGTAAAAAGCTGTTAAAAACTTATTTGGACACAGTATGCTTTTTCCTTATTTAAACATACTTTGATTGAACCTCCATGAAAATGGTGCTGAATTCAGACGCACACAATTGTTCTATGTATTCCAAACCCTTAGTTTCATTGAAGTATTTTCTCTGGACAGTTGTAAAAGTCACACTCTGTGAAGACGGGGGGAAAAGCAAATAGTTTAAAAAGTTACAGAGAATTTTTCATCAGAGTTCTCCATTTTTCTAGTGATACGTGTTTTCACAAAAATCTATCAACTGATTCAGCAATCTGCCTTTGTAGAATTATTCATTTTAGCTTATTAGCAGAAGCAAGCCACACTACTGTCACTCATCTTTCCTTCTCTCTGGTAGTACATATAAAAAGGCTCATACTACTGCTTTGAGCAAATTAACATAGACTTTTTCCTGAATATTGCTTTTCCTCTCAAGAACTAGCTACTCCAAATTTTTAATTTAACCTGGACTTGGTTAAAATTAATGACTTTTCAGGAAGAGTTATTTTCATGCTAGCATCGATGCTCACATTCGAACTGTAGTTTTCCCTTGCCAAGGTTTAAGCCCAAGGGATCACTGTCATGTCTTCAATAGTAAATAGGGAATAAAGATATGCAGGTGAATGTAACTGAATGCATGCGATGCATGAGTGATTTATGCAAGAAAAAGAGAGAGAGGTCAGGAAGTAGAAGAGGACTCGTAAAGAAGCCATCAGCAGTGTAGACATGGAAGCAATTCAAGTAGTAATTAATACAATTTTTTAAAAGTTCTGAGGCTTTAATACTCATAAATTACATATACTAATTCATCTCACCCTCTTTTACCCTGACAATGCTCTTTTTCCTATTCCATGATACGTTAGCCCGTATCTATTTATCAGGTTGAGAGAACAAAGAAGGAGCAAAGGAAACTGCTCGATTTTTTCATTTCTGAATCCTTCCTAGGTTCAGTATTGCTCAAATTACTTCAATGCCACAAATTCAAAACTTTTGGCTTTAATCAGTAATATACTTATCTCTGTAATTGTCAGGATTAGAACTAGCAGTGTTGGAGCTGCATTTAGATTATTCTTTACCATGGTAAAATTAGGCCCGAAAATCATAAAAACCACAAAATCTGACTGCGTTTAAGGTTTTAAAGTTGTGGAAAACTCTCAAATCAACAATCACATAAAAGTGATCAACAAGAACTCTAAAGTATGGAATGAAATTTAAGAGCTTACCTTGAAATGTTCTGTTATCAGACTGAACAATTTTGTCGTGTTCCCTGCATCACAAGCAGTGTTTGACATTATTATTTCTAGTGGTGTTAAAATCTTGAGTTTAGTAATAACCTGAACAAAAAAAATCAAAACAATTCAATAAAAATCCATATATAATCTGAAACATTTTTACACGATAATGAACCAGCAATACAGAGTTACAGAATCCTTGTATTTTAAAATCACAGTTCCAGTCTTGTAAATAAAGGCCAAATTTTCTGCTAAGTTCTACACTAATGAGTCAAATTTAACTTTATCTATAGATACAGATATATAAATATACATGAAACTAAGTTTTAAAAAAAAGAGGTATCTATGCCCTGTCATTTGAACACAGAAACATGCTTGTCACTGAAGCAAGAGATAATATCCAAAACTATATTCCATGGCTATGATGGGAGGAGGACTTATTTTCAACAGATGGCAGCTTTCTGGGCTTGCAGCTGAAAAGTTAATGGTGCTCTGGAAGATGAAGAAATGCAACAGGTCTGAATACTAATAATCTTTTGATTGAGACTTGGTTTAGACTTTGTTCTAACTTCCTCTTATAACATTTATCTCAGCCTCATCTTTTTCAATATGGATCAAAATGTGCATATTTAAACCAGCTTTTCTTTGATTATGTTATACACACCTGCTGTAGGGATTTAAAGTATACTTTTTATTTGTTTACTGTATAAGAAAGGACAAACATCATTATGCATTTATATTCCTTTATATCATCATCCACAAATTCTCAAGGGAGAAACATGAAAAAACAGACTATATTTTAAGTGCTTAGAAATTAGGATGTGAAAGAAGGGATAGATAACAATGGAAAGGTGAAGCAGCATAAAAAAAATACACAAAATCATCTAAGAGTTTTGCAGTGTGGGAGGGTGAGCTGTCACTGCCCGTCATACCTGATAATCATTAGGAAGTTTTTTTCAGAGGCATCACAGTTAAAGCAAACCTTGAGGAACTTAAAGAATACAATAAAACTTTACTGAATTAATTTATAGAATATTCAAGAATAAAAGGGTGCACAAGAAAAAGAAAATACAATAAGCTTGGTATCAATCACTAGCAAAACACAGATAGTGACACTGTAAGAAAACAGCTGATCAGCAGATAGTATTGTTAAAGGTGTTAGAGATCAAGATAAGAAACCAGGCCATGTAGTGCATTTGGGAAAAAGTAGTTGTATACTAGCAGCTTTTTTGTTGTTGTTTTTGGTCTGGATGGTCAATACAGTATCAGGTACACCCACAGAATGGAGAACTCAGTAAGCTAAATGGAAAATTAGGAAGATATGTGTACAAATAAAAATGCCATATTTTAGAATGGTAAGGGAGGAAAACATGGAACAATCTGGCCATGGCCTGACAGGCAGTTATAAACGATGTAAACTTACCAAGTTACAAGCCTGAGTAACAGAGAAGAGAGTCATGTTATCAGAATTTAAAGACTAAGTATGAAAGGCTTAAGAGAAGTAATTGTATTTTATAATTAAATTCAAGACAAACCCAAAAGTAAAGGGGTGGGGGAGGAATTTGGGCAGCTAAAATACTTCTCAGTTTGAGAAAGATAAATTTCATGGGACAATAATACAATTCTTAACCCTGACACAGTAGAACAGGGGAGACTCTAGACCATTAACACAGCTACTGCTTGCTAAAAAGAAAGCCTTTTACTCTTAGAAGTAACTGTAATCTTTATGAAACCATTAAAATTAGTAAACAATTTCCATAAAAATAATCTGAAGTTTCCTTGCAGGATTCTAGTTTTATCATTCTTTTGATTACATGGGACTTTTTTTTCCTAGGTACAAGCAAATCAATTTTTCACTTTCAAACCTTTAAGTGAATTGTTATTTAGGTTGCCACATCGTCATCTGAATGTCTACATTTTCTCATGCACCCACATTTTCAAGGTGCACATTTCATTTTGAATTTTAGTACTGTGTATTACAGAAGTATTTCTGTAGCTGCCAGGTTCAATATGTATTTATGTGTGTTAAGACCAGGATAAGCTTTAAAAGCACTAATGATCAAAAAAAAAAAAAGGGCATTATACAACATATATTTTAGTAAATAGATTTGTTTATAACAACAATATATTGTTATGTATTATTGTATATAACAATATATACAGCTGTTTATATTCTGAGTCATATCTACTTATTCTCCTAATTAAATTTAGTTTTGATTTCTTTGAATATTGTAAAGATGCTACAAGCCACATTATTTTCTACCATGCATAACTATAACAAAACTACTAAAAAAGATGTTTTATTAATGCTGGTGTTGCATAAACCAGAGATTACTCTCCAAATTAAAGTAGAGCATGCGGTGCTTGTAGGCAGAACACTTGGCTGTAAATTGAGTGAATTTAATTTGAAACTAACTGAGAAGGAATACTTATGCAACCATAGAAAGCCAGCCCTACAGCTACCCTACCTCCCCACTGCTCACACACATACATTTATGCAGTTCTGCTCTCAAGAGTTGTTTTGACTGATGAAAAATATTTGCAAGTTCTACTACCATGTATCGCCCAATGTTCTTCAAAACAAGGCATCTCACTCCCACATAGTTCAAACACACTATTTTTTGCAGAAAGGCTATTTTTCTTTTGCAAAACATTCTTTCCTCTTTATCTAAAATCTTGAGGAACAGTAAAGAAAATATCAGTCCTTTCAACATTGCACATTTTCTAGAACTTGTTACTTTCACTTTTGAGAAATTTCTTCTACAAACTAAAACTTTAATTTCCCATTAGTCATAAGCTTTTTTTAAGAAAGTAAGTTACAATAATTAGCCTCTAAGGGATACAGAAATTAAGTATGCAACAATACCTTGGCATAAGTTGTATTGTCTGCAAATTGTGATAGTATCACCTCAGGATTTTTTAAGTCAATACTGGCCATTCCTACTTCACCTCTGGCAAGGCCTCTTCCTTCTACTACAGCTACAATAACCGACGCAACAGTATGAGCAGAGACTGCAGATGAGGACGTAACTGTAAAACAGATGCATATATTCAGTTAGGAGCCACTACTTTACATTCACAGAATCACACTTTGACATTCCAAGTGAAATATGTGTTTACATTCCCATATCCATGGAAAGCTCTTTCAATTTACCAAACTTAGTTAAAAATTAAAAATCCTGGTTGTTGAACTCCTTAGTTGCCATACCATACAGATAAGGCACATTTTGTGAGGTATGAACATTACACTCTTACATTAAAAGACTGATTGAATCCATTCATTTAAGATTGTCAGAACTAATCAAATTTCTGTAGCAAGTGAAAATACAGTTTCTGAGTCACTGTCTCTGTACTAAACAAAAAAGATGTTTAGGGCATGCCAAAAGGCATGGCTATTATTAAACGATTGCCATTTTAAATTAAAAATGATGCATAGCTATTACTGCTAGTTAAAATCAGGTGTATTAATTGCAGAGAGATACTGTAAGTTAATATTCCACTAAAAGCGCAACTCTGATCGAGGTGGCTTAGATCTCATCAAGTTAGGGGAAACAAATGTCTTTTATATAGCTGTATATATACATTTAATCTGATTTTATGCTAAACTTATTAAACTGGTCTAAAAAACATATCTACAGTACACTTGTGACCCAATCATTTGATTTTCATTTTGGGATTTTTTTTAAAAGACATTTTTAGTATCTTAAAATTGGTTTGTCTTAACTTTTCCTAAATATCATCACAAACTCAACTAATCTCATCTCTTCCTTCCAATATCCAGCTACCTCTCCAAGACACCCCTTACAAAGATTAAGCATGAAAATTATGATTACAGCTCCTTAACACCTAATGTTTTCCTTTCTGAAGACCCTAAACCTCATTTTCTTATCTGGTCTCTTTTTTGCCCCATGTAGATAAAACCACCAACCCAGCTGCTCTAGCAATCTGCCCAACATAACACAGCAAATCTACTTTGGGATTATACTATAGGCCTACAATAAACCTGATGTTTATACCTAAACTGAACTCTATAGACCTATGATTCCTAATCTCATGTCATTCAGCTCCAAATAGCTAATTTCAAAAATGGGGCTATTTTGTGTTCAACTATGGTTTATTGCAGTGTAGTTGACAGGAGACAAATTTCGATGCATTCCTTCATCTCACTCCCCCCCACACCACTTCATACAGTACTGAACTTTAAAGAGCACCAAGTTAAAAACCAACTGTCTTCTAGCACTACTGTTTCAGTGCCTACAATCTAAGCTGTGAGGATGTAAGTAAGCAGTAAGGATGGTCTCAGAGATGAGGTATCATCTGCAACCAGAACTGGAGGGATAAGAAGTTGGACAAAATGAGCTGCCCCTCCCACTTTCCCCAACTTCCCTCTGGGTGCCTGCCATCACAGATCCATGCAACAAGGTGTCTTAACCAATAGCAATAAAGTCCCCACACCAAATTATGCTCCACTATGTAAGACGCACTGCTCTGAAGTGCTAAGTCACAGTACTTCCTAAATATGACATTTAGCTAATGGGGTGATGCCATTTTAATCCAGTGCACTGAACTTCTTTTAATCTATGAAAGACCAAGAATATGTATACAGTGCTTCTTTTAGTATCTCGGCTAATTCTTGCTTCGTGTTTGCAAAATGGTATTACATTCTTCCAAATTCTACTGGAGAAGCTACTAGTGACGTTTTGTTTGGAAATCTGTGACCAAAGATCGTGACACTGTGCTATTCAAATAAGCATATGTGTAACTTGCTGAGCAATACTGACGTAATTACCACACTATGAAAAGCAGCTGCTACATACACTTTGGTACAACTCCTCAAACTGGAAAAACCCTTCATGATCTCAACCTTCTTAACTTTCAGCTGATAGCCAAACTAAACCTTACAATGGCTGAATTGAACAGATTCTTCGCTTAATCCTTCTTGAATTCTCTGAAATGTTCAAAAGAGATGCCATTATTAAATAACCACTAAGTCTAAAGTATTCAAAGTAAGAAAAATACTTGCATATAAAAGGCATGCCCCATTTACATTTTCAAAAACATCTAAATAGTATTGGATTTTGATAGCATAGACATATTTACTGATCTGACACACCAATAAACTCTACCTGCTTCATAGTGATTACTTAACTCTCTTTTCCACCATTACCTTCCCTTGTCCTTCACAGAATTTGCTCTCAAAAAGCAAAGGAATAAGAGTAGTCTCAAAACAGAACGATCGTGCTGAGAAGGCATAATACACCAAACCTGCCATTTTCTTCTGAGTAAACTCAAATTGTATCCCCAGAACCAAAACTAATTCTACCAGAAATCTGGAAGGGCAAGATCAGAATCAGAGTTCATCTAAGAACTTAAGTCTAAAAGGCTGTTTGAACTGCAACTGACTACCACCTAAGCGAAATCTTTGATGCTGCACACAACCAAGTCTGAACCTTCATTTATTCTACCTATGTTCTGTAGGCCACAAGATGTCAGCAACAGCCCTCACAAAAAGTTTCACCTGAGGCCTGCTGAAAATGTAATTGTTATTCTGAATCTTCTACTCAGAACAACCCCTGGCCCAGCAGCAGCAGCTGATCACAGTACTAACTCTTCTTTTAAAAGCAACTAAAAAGTGAAGATAATAGTAAGTATTTTAGATTAGGTATGGTAATTACACAAATTTTATTGGGAAGATGGTTAGTTTTTCAGTCTGTCACACTAAAAAATACACAGTGACCAACCAATATTCTTCAGAACGTGATATTCTGGATACGCTGTTTTCAGATGAAAGATCAATCAAGGAATGTCACATACAATACAGCAAGCGTAAACAAATACATAGATGCACACACACAAACACAGAATCACAGAATCGTTTAGGTTGGAAAAGACCTTTAAGATCGAGTCCAACTGTTAACCTGCGACTGCCAAGCCCACCACTAAACCATGTCCCTAAACACCACATCTACACGTCTTTTAAATACCTCCAGGGATGGTGACACAACCACTTCCCCAGGCAACCTGTTCTAACGCTTGATAACCCTTTGGGTGAAGAAATGTTTCCTAATCTCCAATCTAAACCTCCCCTGGCGCAACTTGAGGCCATTTCCTCTTGCCCTATCCCTTGTTACTTGGGAGAAGAGACCGACCCCCACCTTGCTACAGCTGCCTTTCAGGTAGTTGTAGAGAACGATAAGGTCTCCCCTCAGCCTCCTCTTCTCCAGGCTAAACAACACACACGTAAAATCAAAGGAAACTGAAGATGTGGGGTTTTTGCATTGTTAAGTTGCATAAAGCCTAAAGAAGTCTGCTCTGTGGGTTTCAACATCATAGTTACTCTGATTCCCCACTCCTGGAGTAGTCACAATGAAAACTGCGGATCGCAACAGCTGTAGGAAATTACAGATGTCCTATTACTTACATCTTGCAAAACAGTAATTCAATTCAGTAGCAAGTAGAGAGCCAATTTATATTCTTACCAGGAATAGATTTTTTTTTTTTAATCAATTTTTAAATAATTTAATTGCTTCAGAGAATTACCATTAAATAACTTTAAGAACACTAAAGACTGAACTGGTAATGTCAGTCTGTGAAAGAACTACCTTTGAATCCCAATACTTCTGCACTACCAGAGCGCAGATACACATAACATGGCACAAGGTATCATTACCCTGTAACACAAATTTGTTCACAAGAAGCACTGCAAAACGTACACCCAATGAGCTACCGTGTAAGTGTTCTTCTGAAGAACTAGTGTTCTAGACCTTTGAAGATGCCAACATGAAACGCATAAAACTTGCATCAAGAAACTTGAGAATGACATCATGACATGTAATGTACAACGCATTACAAGCCTAAAAAGAAACCCTGATTAGAAATGTGCATAAATTTGGGCTCTTCAGTTCAGTTACCACACAAACCAACATGTCCACAAAAACAGTTCAATTTTGGACAATTTGAAAAAAGTCTGTATTGTAACTATATTGATAATTTATACATGAATGCAAGGTAAGTGAAAAGAGGTTGTAATATCAAAACATCTACTCAGTATCTAAAATAGTACCTTTCCCTATGGGTGCATCTTTCATTGGCAGGCATCCTCTGTAGTACAAAACACATTATGTTTTATGTTTTGAATACATTTCAGTATCTTACTGTATCACATTAAAGTATGTTTAATAAGATAATGTTGGAAATGTACGTAGGACTGTTTCCTTTAAGAGCTGTTAATCTTACCTGAATATCCCATAAGAGGGGTATGGCTTCTGCAAACAGATCTACTAGAAGAGAGGGGTGTTTTTCCCATGCATGTGCCATTCAGGCCTCGTACAGAAGAACTCGTGAGATTCAATGTACTAGCATTTTCTACACAAGAACTTTTGTCCCCAAAATATGATTCTGGGGGGAGAAAAAATTAACTTTTGAAAACAGACACGTTAAATTGTATATCATTTAACTGGAGGGAAAAAAAAAAAAGATTTGAATCAGTTTTTATTCAGAAAGCAATACAGAAATATACAGCTTAGAAAACTTTATTTTTCTTATTAGAAATAGATAGCGCCAAGCAATAATGTGATTCTTTAATGTCATTCTATAAAAGCTCTCCAAAGTAGTAGAAGTATAAAATGAAATAAAAATCAGTCTGTTTTGAAAACAAGCTTGTATCAATATGGTTATTTTCCACAATGACATTACTTGTAGCACCAATAAAAATCTTTGTTTACATTGTTGGACTGAAGTAATACTACATAAGTTGCTTTACAATGCGTAATTTCATATTCTAGTGAATTCTAGATTTATGAAAGAATGCTCTAAGTCAATTCTATCTTGCATTTGCCCATAGTTGTAAAATCAGTATCTGAAATTGCACATGTGCAATGAATTTTTTTTAAAGCTAAGTATTTCTTTTTAAGAAAGGGACAATAAAAGAAAACAAAGAACTATGCTCAAAAATTCCTCCACTTGAGAATGATCTCCTTTTGAATTTATGGGGTTCAACTCTCAGAAATCATACAATAATCTGGAACATGTTTGTTATCTGCAGTTTCTTTTACACATGTATCTTAAGATTTATCTACATTTTTAAGTCCTACAAATTCTCTTTTTCTTAGATCATTCTTTAGTTTCAATAAATTATTTGAAGTATTTTAATTATTTTCAGTTCTCTTGAGATGACTAAAAACATCACCACATACTTAATCTAAATTGGGTAATTGCTTTTTAAGATCAAAAATAAATTAAAAAATAAACAGAGTTTTTCCACTTAAAACTTACAAAATTCCAGGTATTAAGACATGCAAACCCAAATGTTTCTGTTCCTTCTATTACATTAAAAATTGATCTACAAGACAAAATACTTCAGTATTGTTCTCAGATGACCCATTAACTGCATGACATTTTCTCATGGCTGGTACAAAAATATTTACAGTATTGTTTTTTTTGTGTGTTTGTTTGTTTTTTTAAATCATACGAAATGTGACAGCTAAAAAAAACACTATTAAGTTCAGACTAATTTTTTTTTTTTAAAGAGTGGACAAATCAGCATTGTAATGCATGTAGAGCATTCCATTAGATTTTGCCATAAATTCACTCAGAAGTTTGGCAGAAGAGACTTTATCTTAGAATGTACTGAATCTGGCATAACATGTGGAAAAATGTAATTTTAAAGACCAGATGAATCAAACCATCCACAGATACTTTTTAAAACCAACATTTAACAAATAAATTATGCCCTATTCAAATTAGCATTCTAAGTTTTGTTTGCTGTTTGGATTTTTTTAGGATTCATGACTGATCACGTACGTTACCCAAAACCATGTTACCTTCCTCCCAATTTATGTGTAACGGAGATGTATGTACTTCAGACGGCATTTCAGCAAGTGTTAAAAGAATTCCCAATTCCTATTATAGTTTTTCCACTGAAAAAAATACAAATGGAACCATTTTCTTTCGCCTGCCAAGATACAGACTTTGATAGCAGGATCAAGTCTTACTAACTGGTTGATGCACACACGCCCAGTATGCAGGAGCTGTTGAGGGGTCTTGTCCTCGGGGCCGGGGGNGGGGGGGGGGGGGGGGGGGGGGGGGGCAGGAGACTGGTGTTAACAGCAGCTTTATATAAAGACAGCAAACAGGAGTGTTGCATTGTAGGACCACAACATTCTCACAAAACATCAAGGATAACAGCACTTAAAACTGTTTCAAAGGCAAAGCCAAAAAACCCAAACCAAACCCCACCAAACCAAACCAAACCAACAAAAAAAAAATCAAACACAAACCTAAAACCCATAACCAACCGAACGTGGTTCAGGTCTCTAGTAAAGCAAATACTGTGTTGCAATTCAAACCAGTTTATTGACCCCAGCAGGGAACTCTGACACCGCTACCTAAAAAGCTTACGTAAAGAAAATAATAAATCTTTATTTAAAGAAGTGTGAGGGACGACTACCATTGTTCTGATGGGCTGAAAGAAAAAAAGAGGTCTCTAAGACGAGGAGATGCCGCTTCCCCCCTTCTCAGTGTAAGTACTGCTCGTAACAACTCTTTCGAAACCTGACCCAAGCAAAGCGGGCAGGAGGATAAAAGAAAGGAATAAAGACCCGGACAGAGACGGCAACGCCGCACCCCACCTCCTCTTCCCGGAACCGGCGGCTTCACCGCGCTACCACTGGCAGCCCGCCTGGGAGCGAGGCCTTCCCCGCTGGAGCTACCCGGCCTCACCCCGCCGCTGGAAAAGTCGCCGGTGCTGTCCGCTGTGCTGCGCGGCGTCTGCAGCAGCCCGAAGGTATAGCGGGGCGTCTGCTCTATTCGCCCGCCCAGCCCCGACGTGGAAGAGCCGCGGCCCGTGTAGGACTCTGAGGCGGCCGCCCACGCACACGTGTTCGCCTTGGTGCTTTCTTTCAACATCGCCACCTCGGCCAGCACAGGCACCGCGTGAGGCTCAGCGATACCAGCCAAGCCGCCACCACCGCCTCCTCTCAAAATGGCGACAGCCGCGGCCCTCCCGCGCATGCGCACAAGTCTCAGCCACCCCCACCCCCTCGCGACTGCTCAGCACCGAGCCCCGGGAGGCTGCCGTTTCGTGACGAGATGGCGGCAAGCGGCCCCCCTCCGCTCGCTCCCGCCCGGTGCCAAGACGGCGGCAGAGGACCGCCTCTCCACCCCCCACCCCCGCCGAGAGGGCGTTCTGTTGGTAAAGAAAAAAAATTGTAAAACTAGTACAGCTATAAATGATACAATAGTAAATATAGTTGCTGGGCATGCAACAAGTTTCATTGTAAATATGCAACTACAGACAATAAAAGGGTGACGCAGGAACGCAAAGAAATGGTCTGCTCTGCTCTTCAAAACAGGAGTGAAGCATTTAAACATAATTTGTCCCACATTCATTCTTCAACATTCAGAGACTCTTTTAGCATGAGCTTCACAAATGGTTTCCCCCTGCTCAAGAGATTAGATACCAAAAGATCCCAATAAAAACCATAAAGCTTGTTTACATCTAGAATTGTCTTAAATATGTGTTTTGATGCACGTTTTAGAACGCTGTAACACTAAAACTGTTTCAATTAACATCTTGACTAAACAACATTTTGTCTCTGGAACTTAATACACCTGCATTAAAAAACGCTCCGATCTGAAGCCAGTCTTCACTAGGCCGTAACGCTTTGTGGACAGTTGTAGTTCGATGGCTATCCAGCCTCACAATAGAAATTCTATCAGCTGCAGCTCCTCAGCTGACATCTGAAAGACATTGCCCCCAGCCTCCCAGTTCAGAACAGGCACGTGCTCTCAGCACTGAGCATCATCAGTCAGACAGCTTTGAAGATCTGAGCATCAGAAACTTCAGTTTCACTGCAGCGCAAAGGATGGAAGGCAGCAGGGGCCAATTCCAGTTATTGCCACTGTCCTGAATTTCAAGTCCTACCTTGAACTTTCCATATGCATTCAGAGTCCTGAAGCTGGTGTTAGACCTTCTCTTCCCTGACAGCAATCCAAGTGTATGGCAAGAAAAGCAGAAACAAAAGGAATGTCCATCTTCCACCTTCCTTCCTTTCTTATGGTCATAAATCATAAGGCTGAATTTGCCTAACCAAGCTGTCTCAACAAAACTGAAAGGAAGCATCTTTGCAATAAAGCACATACCTCTGGACTCAGCCATGTTCTTAGAAAGTAACTGAATGGCTGTTGATTTCCACACACACACAGAGATTTCTTTTAATAAACATATCTACAGACACACAATTTTATGTACCTGAATTATTCATTATTCTTTCACAAATTCTCATACAACATCTTGCAAAATTTATTGCTAGGAAGGTTAGCTACACTATAGTACTTAAGATCAAGTACTAAGATAATGTCAGGATCTTTCCATATAAAGATTTCCATGGGAAAAAAAGTTAAAGTACAAATTTCTGAAAGCCTTTAATAAAGGACCTGTAACTGAAGACTGAGAACAGTAGACTAATTACTGTGAAGTTTCTAACCACATAAGCTCAGAAAAAAATCTTACCAGTACTTTTAACGAAATAGAGGTAGACGGTAACAATGTATTCTGCACCAAAATGACATAAATCTTGACACAGAAACACTGGGCAACTAATTTTTTTTTCACAGTACATTTAACAGAAAATGTGATTTTGTTTGCGTAAGAAAAATTGTGATGACTCTCTTTCTACAAATACAGTATTTAAAAAAAAATTATGTAAAGAATGGGAGAATATTCTTAAGAAGTTTTTAGTTTGTGCACATATTCACTCCTTTTTTAACCTATATTCTTGTAAGATCTTTACAAATCACAGCAGACTTAGGAAATGAAGTTGACCAGACCTTCTTCAGAGAAAAACTCCAATAGTATTAATAGGATTTCAACCTACAGTGAAATATTCTATGCTGTCATGCAGTATCACTCACATATTAATTCCCAGGGTGTCTCAGTCTATACTAGACTAGAAATTCTGAAGAGGATTCTATTTTGCCTACACAATATGGAAAAAATAGCAAATTCCTATGTACTGAGCAGTGTTTCCTTAGATGAAAAGAAGTAGCACTTGCAGAGGTAACCTGGAATGAGGAAGATTTATTTTAAAATTTTCTGTTAAACTTTACAGTTAGATAAAACCTGATCAGTGCTCTCATTCCCTTGCTCTCATTCCCTCAACACAAAGCCTACTGTAACTTTTTTCCAAACCTTGAAAAATATATTAATTCCAGGCTTTGACCAAAGAATTCATTAGGCAACTGGACAGCTAAAAGGAGTAGGGTTTTTACCTTATCTAAAAGCCTGTGGAGAAGGCTTAAACATTCATTAGAAATATTTGAGCATTCAAATACACATTCTCTCTTTGAAATTTTCTACAAGGTCTGCCAAAAAATTACTTTGTCCACTTCTATCTTACTCTCTACTAACACGAATAGGCTGGATAAAACTAACCAACTGGCTTTTAAAACTGTGTTTGAAACAACTTTAGACCTTCCTTAAGCATAAGTACAGAGATTATCAAAGACTTCCTCCTCTTCACGATTACCTTTTACTGTGTATTTCAACTGGAATAGCACTCAGTCTCAGCCAGCGTGTGTGGAATGTACATTAAGAGGCAATTTTAGGGCTTCTGTGATGACAAAGAGGGCTTCATCCTTCAGAGGACAAGTATTTTCCACAGCTAGTTTTATTCTCAATTACACCATAATCAAGTGTTGGCAATTATTGTCTTAAAAGCTACGAAAGCAGGATTTCAACCCAGCAACAAATTTAGGATCAACTCTATATTCAGTTACAAGTCACTGTCGTATAGAGACCTTCTCTAGAATGCTTAAAGGTAACAAGTTTCACTATATATACTCAAGGTACGTTCTATTTCAAATATTGGCAAAATTTTGTCTAAGGGAATCATCAATAAATGAAGACATTTACATACTTAATGGAAACATAATTTTTGTTTTCACTGGTATCAATTACTATCAGAAGAAAAAGCCTATTTCTCAGTATATAAAAGTGATGGCAAACACGAACAGGAAGAATTAAACACACAAGCGTGTGGCATTAAGTGCATGGCTTAAGTAGGGTTTTGTTTGGTTGTTTGTTTTTTTTTTTCCCCCCATATTCTTTTAAAGTGCTTTGTGTGATCTACCATCAAAACATGCTTGTGTAAAGATAGATGCTAGCATGGCTGATATCACAGGAATACAAAAATTAAGCATTCACACTATTGCTTTGACTTGAATATTCAAAAAAAAATGCAAAGGCCCGTATATTTAGGTACAGATTAGAAATGTTTCTACATCTCTTACATACAACCAAAGAACACGTTACACTCAGATTATTGGAACTAGCCTGTTCTGATACAGTTTACAAAGTGACAAAGCCCACAGTAAAGCTATTGCTTTACTTCCGTAATGTAAACACATCTCAAAGAAGAATATGCTAACAGTTTCAGAGATGAGATGACTTAAATCTGTAAAACCAAAGCAACTAGGCATATCAACCTTTTGTCTCTACGAGGCTTAGCTCACAAGCTCAGGCTGTACATTTATTCTTCGAAGGACATCTTCTGGCATACAAAAGACAGGATTGACAGCCTTAATTTGTTCTTCTCCTAATAAAGATAGTCCAGCAATTCCAAATAAGGTATGAAATGGATCCACCTGGGAGAAGAAAGAAAGTTTGTGTCCGTTTCCAAAAATCAATCAGCTTTTCATTTGTATGGAATGAAGCTTTTGTTTGCTAGCAAAAGAATTGCAAATCTCCATGGCTGGAGAAGACAACGCCACTGAACAAACCTTAATTTGTGCTGACACATTGACAGGCAAGACAATTTCCACAGCATGCATTTACAATACTATGATTTACTCAGAGATGCTTGTTGATTGTCCGCTGCTAAGACGATTTTCAACTCTGAATCTGGCAGGAAGCACTTACGTGTATTCATTAGCATACAATGTCACAGGGTAGCAGAAGCAAAGATAATAAAAATTTTAAAAGTAAATTTGATCGTCTACAAGTACCACTTCCATAAATTCCCCATTTGCTCTTCAGCAACATTGTAATGCTCTGTAATGGTCTCTGAATACAGAGCTGTGCTGTAAAATCTTGAGAGGGGAGCAGCAACATACTGTGCTAGAAAACTGAAAGGAAAAAATACAAGGAAGAAAAAACCCAGAAGAGACAGGAGCAGTTACTTGGTGTCCAAGTATTCCTGCACTGTATGAACCTTCCCTAAAAGCATGTATCACCACATAACTGCAATAGGTAAGTCTCATGCCTGCCAGTGGAGTTAATTAGCCATTCTACAAAATCCTACCCAAAAGTACCTGTGTTGTCTGGTGCAGCGTGCATCCTGTTTGCATTAGTGGAAATTCTGATCTTATCACAAAGGTTCTATAAGCTGAATTACCGTGCTATAGCCATATACAGGATCTCCAAACATTGATCACAGCCTAGACGACTCAAATTACACTAGCATAACGAGTCTTGCTCCTCAATGGTTTGGCAATCACATTACAGGTGTGGTGAAAGCTCAGGCATATGTTTACTTGCTTCTTCCCAGAATGAGTATGTGGCCATTAGAGGAGGGGTAAAATAAGTAAGTACGTAGCAAATAATAATAATAATAAACAGTACACTTTAGGAATGGCAAGACAGAATTTCCTTGTACAGATGGACAGGCCTAGAAGGGGAGACAGTCCCTAATGGGAAGCGTGCAAATGAAGTTACAGATTCAACCTCTTGATGAACAGTATGTATGTTCAGGGAAACACAGATTCCTAGAAGATGTATCTACTGCTATGTTGTCTGCTCCTTTCTGCAATTTTCTTTACAGCAAATAAAAAAGGAAAAATGTGCTGAATTACAACTAAGAGCTAATAAGCACAGCTACTAAGTTAAGTTACTGAGAACTAGCTGCTTGGAACTTAAGATGACAGAGCTGTCTTATTGTGAAGTGGTTCAAAATCTGAAATACAATCACAATGTCAAATCAAAAGACTAGAACCTAGAATAAAAAACAAAAAAACAAAAACAAAACAAAACAAAAAACCAAACCCAAAAAAACCAAGTCCAATGCCCCCAAACAACCCATCCCCAAAACCTACCCCCCCAAACACAAAACAAACACATACAAAAGTCCAAAACAACAAACAAAAAAACACAAAAAAACCCCAACCAAAAAACAACAGGGTCTGTTAGCAAGGAGTTTCTGCAGGAACAAAGCTAAAACCCGTAGCCGCCAACATTTCTATGGCAGCGCCCACTTCAATAATGAATGACAGGTAAAAATAATATGAAATGACCTCTAACATAATATGCAAAAACTCTCCCAAAGGTGCCTGCATTAGATATAAAGGAAAGGGTCAGCAAAGTTGCTCTTCTAGCAAGACAGAAATAGCTCAAGTTTAACCTCGAAGCCAGAAAAGCATTAAGACGTTAAGTGTTAGGCTTTTTTCTTGGAGAATTCTGAAAAGGGAAAAAGTCTTTCTGTGAGCTCCTTATAAACACAAAACCTTCCCATTTTAAGAACAGCAAAACACTTTCCAAATGACAGACCAGAGTAAAGAGATTTTTCCCCCAAGTGGGAATAATGTATCAGCTTGCAAAGAAACAGAAAGCTACTTCAGTTTTTAATGCATTTGTGGAGAAAGGAGAAGACATGGTCAGCTGTAATAAAAACAACTAAGACTTCCCCCTGACTGTTGACAAATAAGCAGCCAAGTGTTCTACAGGAATTGCACTGAGGTCTCATAATATTTTTAATTTCATCTCTCTAGCACCCTTGAAAAATATGAACTTTATTTGCCATTCTACCTGGATAATCTCAATTATTTCCGCTTGAAACCAGAGAGAACAGGCCAGCTAAACCATAATTGCTCTCTCAACCAAGCAGAAAATCCATACCATCAGCCTCTTCATAGTGTTATCACAAAAGCTTCTTCCTCTCTCATCTAGACAAATGCCAGTGAGAGGATTTATTCAGTGGCTGGACTAGCACAGAACAAAAGTTAGCATATAAGGATTCTTAATAAAAACTTATGACTCATTCAGATCAGGCAAAACCACCAAGACAGTTGAAGACCACTTAACCTGCGCTGGACTCTAGCTTGCATATCATTTTATAAAACAAACCCCCAAAAACCCCACACATCCAAAAAAACCCGCCACCGAACACAGTATTTTTACAGAGATCTTCCAAGTGGTCTTGTGAGAAACAATTTGTGTGGTATGCGTTATGGGAACCAAACCAGAATTTGTAAGGAATGGCAACTGACTTCAGTGGGGGCTACGACAATGCAAGTGCAATATAAAATATGTGCTCCCCAAGTAAGCCTTCGAAAGCAACTCTACCCTATTCTTTGCTTCAAACTGCAGGCTCTGCAAAACACTTACACCTGAATCAAGAGTTCAGTTACACTCCAATGAGAAAACTTACTTTTCCAGTTGAAATTTTCAGTTAAGTATATTTTATTTAATAAAGGATTATTTACCATATCTCCTGGTCTGTCAGCAAATCCTCCAGTCTCCTCATCCTGGCAGGCCAAAATAAAGCAGCGCAGTTTCTCTCTGTCAATCCAATGTAACCTACCAATCATCTTCAAAGATGCTAGCACCCACCATGAGTAACATACATCAGGTAACTGGCAAGCAGAGAAGCAGATTATTATTTGATTTTGTTTTAAACATGACGTTGCAAATTTTATTGGTGATTCTGCAAATTACTAGGTGTGCTGTCATAGTACTGTTGCAGAGAAACAACACTTAAAGAGTTTCTTTGGAGTAAAAGAGAAGAAAGTTCCTGGATGCAGTGTCTTTTCAGAGGACTTCCCTTTTTTCAGTAAGGGAAAGTCTCTTTTTCAAACTTCTTCCCTTCTTCAAGAAACAAAACCACAAGAATGTGACTTTGAAACCACCTTCACCTTCTGTGGGAGAGGCTAAAAAAAAACATAGCGCCTTTTTCAGGAGTAAGTACAAAGAACTTCTTATCAACTAGCTTCACTGGGGGGGGGGGAGGAGGAAATCTGTTGGTTGGTTATCTATTTGCCAGTGGAGATTATTCTAGGTTGCACCATTTCCTAGTGTGATGTGAAACACTATTATACCCAGGATTTACATCCAGTAAAACAGTAATTTTTGTACAAACCCTACAGAACAGATCATTCCCAATGTCAGAAAATACTCAAACCCTGATTTAACAGGATACTGGTTCAAGTGGCCAGCAAGACATACTTCAGTATGCGTACTTTCCTGAACTGAGGATTCAAACCAAGCATAGCTAAGCACTGCATGACAAGTGTTAGTGACAAAATGAAGAATCAAAATGAAGGCCTGACTTCTTTGAAAAGTTTACTAAATATTTCATAGAAGTCATGACATTTTCCAAAAGTACTTCAGCTTTAGAAAAAATAATCTCTATTGAGGTTTGTACAAACAAAAGAAGCCACCTAATACCTTCTCTGGTCGTCCGTTGAGACCTCCAGAAGGTAACTGACGTTCACAAAGCCACCAGCCCAGCAAGTCAACATTTACTTGATGCAACTGGTCTGTTATAGCCAGAAATCCTGTGCAACAATAGATCTAAAATTACAGACATAAATTTTTTGTGTATTTAAAAACTAAGTATACTTTAGCAGACTAAATGCAGGAAGATCTCAAAGCAGGAATACAGTCATGCAAACACAATACAAAATAAGCACCTGTTTCAACTTTTAGTTTCAAATGAGTTTTACTTTTCCATTAGAAAAGTATGTAATTGTTAGTTACTTTTGTATAGAAGTACCAGTTACACAATGTAATTATAGAACAGTAAGATTTTACTAATATAAGACACTAACACAGGGTTTGGAAAAAGATCCTAGAAGTTCAGGCAGAGCCATACAGGTTTATTTTAAAAACACAGACTCTCAAGTCAGAGTACTCAAACTGATTTCTGCAGACTGGATATGGCCTTTATGAAAATTTTGCATCCAGCCTATGGTTTGTTCCTGTACCTGCCTCTTACCCCGTAGCTTGCAGAGAGCAAACTAAAGACCAAATGAATTCTCTAGCAGAAACAAGTTCAGCCTGATCATTTAACTATCCTGGCAATCCCACATATATCTAGTCATGTCAGGCTTACTTTCAATGTGCCGTGTAATATATGTGCATTGATTAATCCCTGTTTATTTTTTCCTGGGAAATAACATTTACAGTGCAACAGTACTCTGGTCACATTTCATACAGTCACTAAGAACAAAGCCAAACTGCAGGAAACCACAATATCAGCTGAAGTCTGCTCATAATTGCCTCCTCCTAATGAAACACACCCCCAAAAAGACAACAAAACCACACATCAACAGGGATATGCCCATCCGAGAATACTGCAAAATAAATGTGATACTCTCAGAGAACTTTTGAACTACTGTGTCGGCGAAGAAGTCGCCCTTTACAGCATTTTAAGGAGTATATGAACATGCACAACAGATCTAATCCTCCCAGGAAATGCCAGCTGCAAACAGGGTGGGTTCAGTTACTTAATTTGACTTCCTTGAACACTAGAACATGGTCCAGCCATTTAGACCATATGGGCAATGCTACTGTAGATAAAACTCATAAGATAAGGTACATGTACCAGGTTTACATTTTTTTTTTCCTCATTTAAAAAAAGAAGCGGGGGGAGAAGGGAGAAAAAACCCAACACCTTTTTCTCAACAAAATACCTTTAGTATTTTCATGTGCTGAGGTGAATCCTGGCTATGGCATTGCTCACCATAATTATGCAAAATAGACCGGTGATTGCAACAGCATTAAAATATTTTATTAGAAGTTGATTTCTATTAGTAAATTCAGGTTAAATGCAATAATCCCTTCCATGAAAAAAATAAAAATAGGAAAGGTAGTTTTTATGTAAATTTTCTGCTGGAAGAAGTCATTGAGATTCTCTTCCTTGAAAGATCCCTTAATTTCTTCCAATTATACCACTGCACTCTCTTCTCAACTAGATTTTACTGCGCATTTTTTCACAATTTACTAACACACTTCAGTGCCTACAACAAAACATTATGCTCCCATGCCCGAGTTAGGCATCTCGTCCTGAAACTGACTTTCCTCAAAAAATTAAGCAAGCCTCTGCTTGAGAAGGTTCAAATCTCACGTTTGAGTTCATCAGCTGATAAATATCAAATGTATTTTACAATTGACCTCTATCTTTTATTATGGTCTGTGGCAGACACAGTGATAGATCTTGTCCAATGTCTCCACTAATACCCATTTCAAGTTCTCTAAAAATCCTCATGCTAACTATTCCAACATCACTATGTGAAGATTGAAATAGTCCTAAAAGTTGTTCCCTTATGATCTTTCCCCCCGCCCCCCCCCAGACTACAACCTCCAGAGTCTCTACTCATCTCCTCAGATTTATCTATTTGCTCATTTATTTTAACTAAGGTACTAGAATCAGGCATTTGGGAAACAAGAAAGGTACATCAATTGACATCACCGATAGATGTTGTAAAGAAACATTTATAAGCAGTACGTGATACTTGCTAATTTAAAACGTTTCCATATAAAGAAAAACTCACCTGTCCTGCATGTGATTCAGAACCTGGTCTACAACCAAATCCTCCATCAAAGTTCATACAGGACAAAACGAATTCTACCGCTTTCCCCACATCAATAGCATCCAGCTTTCCCTGCAAGCCAGAAAAGCAACTAATGCACTTTATATTCTACCAAGCTCATTAACTACAGAAAGTTCAGTAGTACCAAAGAGAAGATTCTGTACTTGTGCAAGTAATGATTTAGGACTTACCAGAAGTGCAAGAGTTGCTGCAGCACAGAAGGAGAACCTTGTATCTATTTCTCCTAGAATGTGGGGGGTAGGGAATGAAATAAGAGTCTTTTTATTAACAACAAAAATACATTTAAATCACCACTGAAAATATGGAACAAAATGTTAAAATACTAGTTTTACACTGAACAACAAAAATCAGCCAAAAACTGTCCCTGTATTGTCTCCTTTTCCAGCCCATGGATTATATCCTCAGTAATTTAGAAAGTGTACATTAAAACTCAAATGATCTGTATGTTTACTGCACATAAAAACGAACAGCTCATTTTGAGCTGGTGTATAGTCAGATATATATCCAAATCAATTAAACTAGTGGTAATTTACTATATAATTTTAGAGTTTATCTGTAGTGCTCTACTAGATCATTACAGAGCAGTGGACTCAAAAATACTCGGACACAACCATGGATCCACCTAAATCTGGGCAGTAGTAGAAGCCGTTTTTGTTTTTAGGGGAAGACCGATGAAAGTTGCAAGTTTTCTTTTGCATACTTATACCTGGAAGCTAAACCAAAAATGCTACACCTAGAGCAGAATGATTGCTTGGCAAGTCCATACCAATGTTACTCTCCTAGCACAAACTCGGAGCAATTTATCCTTGAAGTCAAAATTTAAAATTGAACCCATCTGCAAGCATTCATTTTTTTGGTCAACCTGATGCAAGACTTTTCTTCTCAAAAAATCCACACGATGAAGCATACAAAACAAACACGTGCTGTTCTGTACTACATCAGGTATCCCACTCCTTCAGTTGCGCTGTAACTGCCTTTCAGAAATAACAAATCCATTGTGCGTTCAGTACGTTTGTTTCAATCCTTTAACAAAAAGGATGCAGCACACTAAGAACCATTTTAACACATAGCGTAACAGCTACCTTTACAGTAGCATACATATATTGCCATGATCTTGATTGCTGAATTTTACCAGAACCATAACATGAGTGATATGCAGTAGATTTTATTAAAATTTAAGTGTTCCATGGGGATAAGTATTTTTAGAGTGACTAAATATTTATGCTACAGCTTAAAAATACCATATTTGTTCATAAAGAGTTTATGTGCAGAAACAAAGTCAGTATTAACAGAAGTTCGTGAGTAACTGTTTTTCTGATTCCCATATAGTGAAAGATCCAGCCAACATGGATGAAGATCATAACTGCCATTAAATAGCAAGCATAAAACATTCTTTATGAAATAATATATCTAGTATATCAGAGTACTGTCAAGTTACAAATGCCCAAAGGTCATCGTCTTTAAGAGCTGGACAATTTATTTCTAATACAAGAATGGGACTGAAGTTTAGAATATTTATGAAAGGAATGGAACAGAACTCTGTCCTTCAGAAAACCTCCTTTTTCATAACTCGGAAAACAAAAGTGTTCACATACAATACATAAGCAAAAAGACCATCCAAGGAAACTTAAGTTCACAGACTTACGCATGTCAACCTGGTCACTACATTTTAAAGACCTAAAAATTACCCCATTTGTCTCCAGCAAATGATCCATCTTCTTTTTGCAAGTTCTGTATATATTCAACAATTTTATTTACATCAACAACATGGAGACTATCATATAAGATAAGAATCTGGAAAAAAAAGACACAGTAACAATCAAAGAGAGGCAAAAGTTTTAAAAATTTATTTCTTAAAAAAAAAAAAATTCCTAGATTTATAAAAGACTTTAATTGACTGTGAATACTATTTGGTAAGGTTTATTAAAATAAAATTTCATTCACTGCAGTTCATCTGTCTCTGTCTAAAAACTTTAAGAAATTCTCAAATGAAAACATAGGCAATTCAAGCTGAACTCTCTCATGTGTTGTTACTTTCCAACTTCCAGCTCTCCTTTCAAAAGCATAATCAGGTTTATTCGTTTTTATGTTAGCATTATATAGAACAGAGATTTGATTATGGTTAATTTTGTAATGGGATAATGACATCCTAGACTTAAAAATTTGTACTTTGTGCACTGCTGCTACTTGGATATGTGCAAGTGTAAGTTAAGCTGCTAGTTACTAATACCACTTACAGTCAAGCCTGTCAGCAATGGTTAGTTTTGAATTACAAGATTTTTATTTACATTCCATTTTTAAATATAATGAGTAGAACCAATCTGCAATAATTTAAGAAAAAGTATGAACAGTATGATTAGACACAACTGTACAGTCAATATATTCTGGAAGAAAAATAAAGGTCATAGTAGGGAAAACAAAGTTTTCTGAGCTAGCACTGATTTGAACCAGTAAACCCATACAACACAATGTCATGTGAAAACAACAAAACAATTTCTGAGCCTCAGCTGGCTTTGTGTTTTTACTCATAACTGGCATAATCTGTAAAGAGAGTAATTAAGAATTTATTATAAATAGCATAATAGAAAGAACAGTTGAAACTAAGCATATTATAGTGCCAATCCTGAAAAATACCAACAACTATGACTTTGAACACCTACAGTTAGCTGGAATCTTTCAATTGTTAGATAAAATTTAAGTCTTACAGAAATGCAAAAAAGAATGTATAACTCCAACAGAAAATATATAATCATAGCAAGCTCCTTAAAAAGCAAGTCTGAACACATTACTATTAATTGTGATCAAAGATGTGACATGACCCTTTAAACATTCTGGATATGTAGATAGGACTAAACGGTGTTTGTTCACTAAGAACATGCATGCTCGTTGAGACATGCTGGTTAAGTTTACCCCAAAAATTTTACATCGGCACTTGCTAACACTTTTCAACTTTGCATATCTACAGCTGCATTCAGTTAACATGAAGATAACTCCTAGTAACATCAAGTATTTATTGAAGAACTAACATCTCTAATATGTAAAAGTAAACAACTTCAAATTGTACCTCCTTCTCCTTATACTGGATTAGAATTTGTGAAAGGAATTTGATTGGACGGTTTGGAAAAACTCAAACATCATAGCCTAAAGAATCTTTAGTTTCCTGGTTCTCAGAGTACTCAGAGTAATTCTAGAGCTAAAGTGGTGATAAATATCAACTTTAGAGTTATTTATTTGTAACACCATTTAAATGTTTCTTCCACAAGATTGGACTAGAGGTACATTATGCAAGCAATCAAGCAATTGTTCAGAAGCATTTGAGCCTTTTCAGTATTTTTTTCCACGACGGTTTGCATGAGAAGGAGAAAACAAACAAACAAACCAACCAACCAACCCCAAAACCAAACCAAAACAAAAAAAGGACACAAGACGTAGTGAGAAATTAAATCTATAACCGAGATAGTTACGGTGAAAAATAAGATTGAGAATTACTTTTTTCCCAGGGGAAGAGTACACACATAACAAATAAA
The DNA here is from genome assembly GCA_013400755.1 of Pelecanoides urinatrix. NCBI lineage: Eukaryota > Metazoa > Chordata > Aves > Procellariiformes > Procellariidae > Pelecanoides > Pelecanoides urinatrix. Next base: position 37,621 of record VZTQ01012414.1, on the reverse strand, counting down.
TAAAATGCTAAACAGACTAGTATGATTTTTAAGTTAAGATCTGAGGAACACAACAAGAACTGGCTACTACAATGTTTCTTTTGTACAGTACTAAAGTGTAAACACACTACACATAATTATACATGTTACATAAATATATAGTTTATATAAATATTACATAATTATTTATTAATATGTTATAATATATAGCAATCATAATATATAGTAATATATCCATTAAAAAATAAAATAAAAAGCTTTACTCTTATTCTGGTCATACATATCTTTCACCTCAATGTACACTAAGAAGAATTTATAAAATCCAAAATTATCTACAAAAAACTCCGGTGAAACCTGTAGCTAAGAAGTATTTCAAGATGACTGTTACAAAATTTATCAAGAATGCAGTCACCATTAAATGGTCATTAAAAGCACAATGTTCCCAAACCTGACAATTTTTTAGGAAATGATACAGTTAAATCCTCAAGGTTTGTCTGTTAGATTTTTTTTTTTTAAATAAGGTACTGAAATAGTTTTTGCCACTGACATCCAACAGTACCTGGTTCGTAAATCTGCAATCATCAAAATCATTAATTAGAAATGTTTTTTTCTACAATTACCCTGTCACATTTACCTGGACAGCACTGAGGGTATACAGAAGATGAGGATCATGACCTATGCTGGCACTTATTCCACCACACTCATGTTGACATGATTTGATGAATGCCAGAATTTCTTCCTTGTTCATTCGGTGCAGCTGCCCCATGAGATCCATTGCTGTCAGCCCCCAGTAAACACCACTCATCCTCAAATACTCCGACATACAGTATTCCTAAGTAATGCATTATTTTAGTTCTTAATCAGATAAGCACATCATCAATATAGAGCAATGAAAATACATTAGTTAACATTTACAGTTTGTAATATGTCAAACATCTTCTATCCCATTAACAATTTACTATGTATCAGCCACTCACAAATATTCTGTACATCATGCATGTGTGTATATACACATGCATGCATACAGGCATATGCACATGTGTATATCTACACATACTACATTCCCTTCCTCCCCTGTATTTTCTAGTTCAGAAGTATCAAGATCAATGTCAAATTAAACACATGCAAGTAGTTAGGTACCAGTTCACTTCAGATTATCAATTATTATCTAGGCATCCAAAGTACCACTCAAATTACCAACCCAACTAGTCTCAAAAATAGCAAGTCTAACATTTAATGAAACTTAGTTCCAAGTGGCAAAACAGCCACAATCTAAAGCTGCACTAGGAAGTGAAATCTCATATTGAATTCTCTTACATTGATTACATCACCTACACTACTCATAAGCATTATTTTCTACATGCAGTACTTTTTAAGCACAAGAACAACAATCATAAGCAATAATGCTTAGAGTTCTTTAGCAGACAGTAAAGATAACTGCAACTTTTCTTTTCTTCAGACTTAAAGAGTTATTGACATTTTTCATCTGCTAGAACTAGAATCCTATTGTTGTGGGCTACATCTGATAACCTATGACTATAAAACTGGTGCTAGTTAAAGTGTTTATCAAACCTAGTAAGCACGAAGCAGTGCTGTGGTGAGATTCAGTACGTTGTCCCATCAAAAGAGCAACGTGTAAATGCAGCTATACTCCTTGTGCATTCTAGTGGATGAAGAAGCAAGTAGTTCTTTCCCAGGTCTCAGAGTAATTCTAGAGCTAACCTGGTAATCTTCAAATTTATACTCAGATAATACATGCCAAAACTCATCACAGACCTAGGGAAATTAACAAAGACATCCTTCTTTCATCCTTTGGATTGCAGGGCAAGAAACAATGAGCTTGTGGGCACGCATCTATCCCTTATCTCTGAGCTAGTAAATAAGGTTATTATTACTGTTAATAAAACCACAGCTGTACTGAAACAAATCAANGCCGCCGCCGCCGCCCCCAGGGCCGCCGCCGCCGCCACTAGCCCGCGCCGGCCTCCCGGCCCGCTGAACAGAGCTGCGCGGCGGGAAACCTGCGCGTTGCCCCGAAAGCGAAGGCGCGGGCTCTGCTGACCCGCCGGGCCGGGCCCTTTCNGCAAGTAGTTAGGTACCAGTTCACTTCAGATTATCAATTATTATCTAGGCATCCAAAGTACCACTCAAATTACCAACCCAACTAGTCTCAAAAATAGCAAGTCTAACATTTAATGAAACTTAGTTCCAAGTGGCAAAACAGCCACAATCTAAAGCTGCACTAGGAAGTGAAATCTCATATTGAATTCTCTTACATTGATTACATCACCTACACTACTCATAAGCATTATTTTCTACATGCAGTACTTTTTAAGCACAAGAACAACAATCATAAGCAATAATGCTTAGAGTTCTTTAGCAGACAGTAAAGATAACTGCAACTTTTCTTTTCTTCAGACTTAAAGAGTTATTGACATTTTTCATCTGCTAGAACTAGAATCCTATTGTTGTGGGCTACATCTGATAACCTATGACTATAAAACTGGTGCTAGTTAAAGTGTTTATCAAACCTAGTAAGCACGAAGCAGTGCTGTGGTGAGATTCAGTACGTTGTCCCATCAAAAGAGCAACGTGTAAATGCAGCTATACTCCTTGTGCATTCTAGTGGATGAAGAAGCAAGTAGTTCTTTCCCAGGTCTCAGAGTAATTCTAGAGCTAACCTGGTAATCTTCAAATTTATACTCAGATAATACATGCCAAAACTCATCACAGACCTAGGGAAATTAACAAAGACATCCTTCTTTCATCCTTTGGATTGCAGGGCAAGAAACAATGAGCTTGTGGGCACGCATCTATCCCTTATCTCTGAGCTAGTAAATAAGGTTATTATTACTGTTAATAAAACCACAGCTGTACTGAAACAAATCAATACCTACATAATCATCTTTCTTTGTTCCATACGAAGCTATATAGTCTGCATGTTTCTCCGAAAGTAATGTGCTTGGGGCATCGGGTTTTAGTATAACATCCTTCTGCGGTGTCCCCTGTAAAAAGTACCAACCAAACGTCAGTTGCATTGTCCGTTCAAGAGGTTTCAGTAGTTGGGTATAGCTCAGTCAACACTAGTAGCAGCAACTGATTGAACACGGGGCAGATTTCGTATCTCACACCGTCACTTTTCAGTCTGGCTAAGTCCTTCCCGGGGAAAGGCTGAGAACGAAATCTTTCAATAAAGCTGAGAAAAATCACCAATTCGCCAGAAAAAAACTGAAAACGGAAAAAGGAGCCCTTCACCGCGCACGCAGAGGACGCCGCGCCCCTCACCGCAGAGGCCGCGGCCGGACGCAGGCCCCGAGGCTCCACAGACCCGGGCTGCGCCCAGTCTCACCCCGCCGCCCCGCCATCGCCAGGGCCGGCCCGCGCGGCGGGCNCGGGCCGGGCCCTTTCCCCGGCGCGCCCAGCGATACCCACCATGTTCGCCGCCTGCACCGGAAGGAGCGTCGTGCTGCGGGGCGGAGCAAGAAGCGGCGCCCGGCAGCGCCCCGCTAGAGCTGCCCGCGCCGCCTACCAGCACCTGCGGCCCCGGCCCGAGACCGCGCCGGGAGCGAGGCAGGAGCCCGCCGAGCGGCCCAGGCCGGTACCGTCTGTGGGCCGGGCCGCGCCGCGCGCGAGGACCCTCGGCCGCCTGGCGCTGCCGGTGCGGCCCAGGCGCTGCCGGCTCCCGGGAGGGTGGCGGGTCGCTCCCATCGCGGACAGCAGGGCAGCGCCGGGGAGCCGCGGCGCTCCTGCGGCGGGGAGGGTCCTTCAGATCTGCGCCTCTGCCGAGGCTGGGGACGGCGGGGCGGCGGCCGAGACCGAGGCCGTGCTGCGGGGCCGGTGCCGCAGGGCGCCCGGGAACCCGCAGCGGGCCCGCGGGAGGGGCCCGCCTCGAGCCTTGTGAATCTACGAAGACGTTCAGGCTTGCCACAACTACAGGTTATCTTGAAACAGGTGAGGGAGTAAATTTAAATAAAATATACTAACTTCAACTGTGCCCTTTCTTGCATCACAGCAAAGAGGACAACATTTAGAAATCGCTTCAGTTTCCTTCTGTTACTTCGGTTCTATGAAAAGCAAATCCAAGAGTTTAGCCACAAAGCAGGTAAGTATAACTGTCCTTTCGTTCAAAAAACCCCCTTTGCTTCCTAATTAAAACTATCTAGGATGATTATGCTTTTGACTACCAATACTTGTTGCTGGCACATGCCCGCCACAGCACTGTACCAGGTAGGAACACCATTTTGATTCTATACAAGAAATAGTATGTATAATGCTGGCTTGCATAGAACAGCCAAAAATAAGGTCTATTTAATACTTATGAAGGATGTTGCATGATTGATCTTCTGCAGATAAATATGTTGGTGATTTATAGTGATTGAACACTTTATTTAAAGAACTAATTTCACAGGTGGCCTACCTGAGAAATAAGCATTGCAAAACTGATACCTGATGACAGTAATTGTACCATCCAACACTACATTCAGATGATGGATGAAAGAGACCACGGCGAGGCAAGGACATTTTGGTGAGAAATTGCAAATGAATTCACAGAATTGTTGAGGTTTGAAGGATCTCTTGAGATCAGGGTCAGCTAGAACAGGTTGTCCAAGACTGTGTCCAGTTGAGTTTTGAGTATCTCCACAGATGGAGACTCCACAACCTCTGCCAATGTATGACAACACAATAAAAAAAGTGTTTTCTTGTGTTCCAGTAGAATTTCACGTGTTTTAATTTGTGCCCATTGCCTCTTGTCCTGTCAGTGGGCACTACTGAGCAGAGGCTGGCTCCCTCCTCTTCACTGCATCCCATCAGGTATTTATGCACATACCTAAGATTACTTCTGAGCCTTCTCTTGTCCAGGCTAGAGTCTCAGCCTCTCCTCACATGACAGATGCTCTATTCCCTTAATCATCTTTGTGGCCCTGTGCTAGATTCCCTCCAGCTAAGTCCGTATCTTGTACTGGGGAGCCTAGACCTGGATGCAGTACTGCAGGTACGGCCTCACCAGTGCCAAGTAATTTGTTCAAGAAGTCCAGGAAATGTCCATTCTGCCAGCACTGCCAAGAAGCATCTATCCAAGGTTAAAAAACAAACTCGCAGCAATTCCTTCTCAGCTGTTCTTGTGGCAAACATAGTTAAATATATACACTGATGGAAAGGAATAATAGGTTTAAATATAATGGATTTGAAATAAACACGATCTCGTAAGTTGTTCTTAAGGAAAAGCCACACGCTTTCACTTGAAGTGAATCATCCTGATTGAACATTTACTTGCTTGAGTGTGTAACCGTGCAAAAGGCCACATTCTCTCAAGCCAATATTGTTACTACTGGATAGTGTGCTGGTTTTGGCTGGGGTAGAGTTAAGTTTTCTCCACAGTAGCTAGCATGGGGCTATGTTTTGGATTTGTGCTGGAAACAGTGTTGAGAACACAGGGATGTTGTCACTGCTGAGCAGCGCTTGCACAGTCAAGGCCTTCTCTGCTCCTCCCCCCACCCCACCAGCGAGCAGGCTGGGGGGGCACAAGGAGCTGGGAGGGGACACGGCTGGGACAGCTGACCCCAACTGACCCAAGGGGTATTCCATACCCTATGACGTCATGCTCAGCATACAGAGCTGGGAGAAGAAGGAACGGGGACGTTCAGAATGATGGCGTTTGTCTTCCCAAGTCACCGTTACGCGTGATGGAGCCCTGCTGTCCTGGAGATGGCTGAACACCCGCCTGCTGATGGGAAGTGGTGAATGAATTCCTGGTTGGTTTTGCTTGCATGTGCGGCTTTTGCGTTACCTATTAAACTGTCTTTATCTCAGCCCACAAGTTTTCTCACTTTTCCCCTTCCGATTCTCTCCCCCATCCCACCGGGGGGGAGTGAGGGAGCAGCTGGGTGGGGCTTGGTTGCTGGCTGGGGTCAAGCCACGACAGATCGATAGTATCTAAATGCTCAGAACAGACACACATGCAGACAGTAGCAATGCAAGGCCTTCGTACTGCTGAACTGAAAAGGCTATTCAGCTGCTGTGGGCAGTAGCACAGTCAAAACTGAAGTACAGCTATTAACTTTTTTCAGACACTGGACAATTTAAATGGTGTGACAAGTAAAACTAATAAAAAACAACCACGCTTCTCTTAAAAAGATTTATTAGAATGCAGCAATGACTGTCAGAAATAACATTCCTATCATCTCATTTTATAGTGAGAAAACATCACATTGTGAGGTTCTCATTTCTTGCTCATGTTGTATTTGAACAACCAATCACTTTGGAATTCAGAATGTTTAGAAAGTACCAGCTTTGTTAGTCAGGAATGAATGAGGGACTGGACAGGCAGAATAGAAGTAGTCCTTGATCATGTACAGAAAAGATTTTGAAGGAGAAGTTTTTTTTTTCTCCATGCCTTTTTAATTCTGTTGAGGAATGCACTAAAATCCTCTTCCATGAGAACACAGAACACTATAGCAGCACCAGACACACTTTATACAATTTCTTTAAGCCTTAAATTTGCCAACAGGTTCACGAGCTATGATCATCCTTTGAATCTGAGCAGTTCCCTCATAAATCTGAAAAGAAGAATTGCAATAATGTTAGCTGATGATTTTTTAAAAGGTTTTAACAGATCTACACTTTTAAACCTTCACGGCACTAATCCAGTGTGGATTAGGATGTGCAGGACAGAAAACAGAAAATCCCAGTGTGACAGAGTATCTACAGTGGGCTAAATGGAATAAATTACAAACGATGTTGAGAGACAGTCTTGTTCTCTCAGGTGCTCTTATCTAAACTCAGTAAGGTTCTCATGAAAATAAACAGATATGGTGGGTGAAGAAGGATGAGGAAAATTTCTTATCTGAGGAAGAAAATACGTATTTTAGGTTTTACAAAGTAGTATTTAAAACAATAGGTGGAGGGGAGGAGGTGACTTGTGCTGAAGGTGTTCTATTTTCTTTGACTAGCCATTCAAGGTCATACCAAATGTTCTCTCTGATCCATATTTTTTCCATTAGTTAACTAGTACTCTCTCCCATACAGTTTTGTTGGGGGGGGGGGGGGTGTTTATCATGTATTCTTGCATTTTCTTTGAGAAACAGTCTGCATCATCCCTCTGTTCTATTTGTTTGCTGGCAGCAAAGTCAAAGAGAGACAACAAAACATATATGAAGCTCTAATGCCGAAGGAGGCCATATGCTCTGCAGGTATACTGCAATGTAATGTGAGGGCTGAGGCATCATAGTTTAGGGGTTTAAGTGTTTCAGCTCCCAGTTCTGTTGGAACTTGGTTTGGCAAATTGCTCAAATTCATGCAAATTCACTTTCTCATTCACTTACAGGAATAATCTTCCCAAGAACCTTACAAAGCTTTTTGAAAATAAAGACGCACATTAGTTTTATGGTTCAGAAGAAATTGTTCATTCCCAAAGTGAATTCTCTTGACTGCTGCTGCTTACCCCATCTTGATGCAGTTCATAGAGCAGATTGTGGTTTGTGAATATTAGGTGTCTTTTTAGAGCAAACTGAAATGGAAGCTGTTTTCTCTATATACCAAATACCCACCAACTCCTAATGAAGACATAATGGTCCAAGCCTACAACTAACCCTTACAATTACAGGCGTGTCGGGGACATGCAGACCAAGGGACCAAACAGGCTTGCTATGAACTCAGCCTGCCCAAACTGCTTATAGTGTAGTTGTAGGGGCCTCAGCAGTTATTCCTGCAATCTACCAATCTGCTCCTATTGCACTAAATTACTTGCTGATGAAGACAGCCATGGAACTCAAGTGTAAAGACATCAAAACTCACAATCTTCTTAAGTAATTACAAGAAAGGTTTTGGTTTATAAGCCAATGGAAACAGTTTCAAGAATCACTGACAACTAAAGAAGGGAAGTTTTCCAAATTTGAGAAACTTTGTGGCCCTGTGCTGGACTCCCTCCAGTTAAGTCCGTATCTTGTACTGGAGACCCTAGAACTGGACGCAGTACTGCAGGTACTTAGTTTTGAGAAACTAAGTTAGAGTTTCTACCAGAGTAGCCTATATTTGTAGCCAGACAAACCTAGAGCAGAGTAAGGACATGTAAAAATATTACCAGTAAACACAGTATTACAATTGTGTAACTGAAAAAGATCAAATATATGGAAGAGAAGTTGGAAAACCAAGTTTTTGTACATGAAGCATATGGCCAAAAGCATATACCATCTGGAATTGGGCAGCAATACATAAAGCACAGTGAAGTGCAAGGTATAATCAAGAGACATGGACAAAATAATTGTGAAGACAAAAGCCTTTCCTGAATTCTTTTGGGGATGAAGTGGAACAGAAAAACTGTATTTTATTTAAAACAAAATTTAATACTAAATTTAATACTGAATCTGATTAGTCTGAACAATTTTTAAAAAAGTACTTAGCCATGCATTTGTGATGGATCAGTGTAATGGAAAATCTAAATACCTGGGATCCTGTAAAATCAATCTCAGCTTTCAAACAAAGTTCTAACCCTCACACCACCTTTCTCTAGAAAACCATGCAACCTGACAAGAAAAAAACCCAATCATGATAAAGTTCCATTGATCATTCATTTCCTCACTCACAGGAGTGCCATTAGTTCTGAGAACTTTTAGATTCCAAAATAGTGGTTGTCTTTCCTTAAATAGAGAAAAATAAATTCTTGGCTAGTTGAGAATAATAGTTTTCAGTTTAAAGTCAGCTCTAAGAGAAATATTAACTGCCTAGAATCTTAAGAAGGACAGCTGTTATAGCTAACCCACATTACAGGTCATAGTCCGCATGCATTTCTTGGTATCATCTATTTTGATATATTTTACCTAGTCACTATTAATATCATAAAGAGGTGAAAAGATAAAGATTACTGGTTTTCCTGAACACAACTAAAATATTCCTGCTGAATAAAGAACTGTAGCATAGTATATGACATGACATGAAATAATTTCTTGGCAGTAACACTTGCAGAAAAAAAAAACAGGATTATGGGTGACTATGGGCTAAACATGAGTAAATATGGGTGGGTTTTGTTGTTAAAAAGAAAGGCTAATCACTCCAGGTGATTAGCTATCACACTTCTGTTGATAATCATTCCATGATACTCAAATACTGGTGATATCTCAACCAAAGTATTCTACCCAGCTTATGATACCCAAGTTTCAAACAGAAGGTTTTGAGCACAGCAACAAATGATGATGAGGCTGGAAAGAGAAAGGGGGGGGGGGGGGAACCAAACCACACCCAAGCAAACAAAAAAATCCCCCACAACTTATGATGAAAAAGGAGAAGAAGCTGCTTTAGTGTTCAGAGGCTGAGATGAAAGCTAAACTATAGGCAGGCACCAATCCAGGACACGTGTGGAAGGTCAGAGAATTTCCATCACTGAAGGTTTTCAGGAACAGCATTATACACAAACCATCTCTACTTACAGAATACCAAATGCAACAATTTGCCTGACTTGAATGACTCTTTCTTTAAATTGAAGGATTATTGCTTTCATTCTAACAACTTTTTTTTTTTTTAAGATATGTGTACATCATGATTTGAAATAAGTAACCATTAGTTTATTTTATGTGAAATTTATGCATTACTATAGAGATGACTTTCTCTCTTTTACTTACCTGGTAGATTTTAGCATCTCTCATTAGTTTTTCTACAGGATATTCAGTATTAAATCCATTTCCTCCAAAAATCTGTACTGCATCTGTAGCTACTTGGTTTGCAATGTCACCAGCAAATGCCTTTGCAATGGAAGCATAGTAGGTATTCCTGTGACCAGCATCAACTTCCCATGCAGCTCTCTGGTAAGCCATCCTAGCAAGTTCCACTTTCATCGCCATTTCAGCAAGCAAGAAAGACACTGCTTGGTGCTATGAATGATGAAATAAACTAGGTTAACATTGCCTGCTTAAAATTCTGACATCCAAGAAAAATACAATCTTCTTAATACAGTGATCTCTTCAACAAACTCAGTAAACTGTACTAGAGGAGTTCTACAGAATATGGATCAGGCTCTCATAATTGTATGTTGAATTAGACTTTTAAGTTTTTAATTCTCAAATCCATTTTGTCATAGGGATTAAATACTGAATTATTAAGTTCTTTACTATTTATGAGATTGGTATTTACCTTGCTGGTTATTTGTATTTCTTTAAAACTGGTAAGCTGTGTGATTGGCAATGTATTCTATTAGTATTAATACTGTGCGTCTTGTTTCAACATACCTCAGAAGCTTCTTCCTTTCCTGGAAATCCCTGTTTATTAGCACTGAAGAACTTAAGTATGTCCCGATAGTATGTGAGTTTCAGGTTTTTGGGTGGAGTTTTCTTTCTGCTTTTGCTATTATCATTGATAAATTATAGAAAAATTCCTGAAGTTACCACATAGCTATATTTATTTAAATGGTGCTGACCTATATACTTGGAAACCCCAAAATAGCAGAGATATAATATAAAAATTAAGGAACTAAAAAAAAAAAATCCCCCAAAACAAAAACCCCAAAAAAACCAAGCAAGGGATAACCTTGAAAAATCACTAGCTTTTATTTATATTGTCTCTCTCTCTCTTCGCCCCCCTACACTTACTTCAACAATTGCNCCATCCTAGCAAGTTCCACTTTCATCGCCATTTCAGCAAGCAAGAAAGACACTGCTTGGTGCTATGAATGATGAAATAAACTAGGTTAACATTGCCTGCTTAAAATTCTGACATCCAAGAAAAATACAATCTTCTTAATACAGTGATCTCTTCAACAAACTCAGTAAACTGTACTAGAGGAGTTCTACAGAATATGGATCAGGCTCTCATAATTGTATGTTGAATTAGACTTTTAAGTTTTTAATTCTCAAATCCATTTTGTCATAGGGATTAAATACTGAATTATTAAGTTCTTTACTATTTATGAGATTGGTATTTACCTTGCTGGTTATTTGTATTTCTTTAAAACTGGTAAGCTGTGTGATTGGCAATGTATTCTATTAGTATTAATACTGTGCGTCTTGTTTCAACATACCTCAGAAGCTTCTTCCTTTCCTGGAAATCCCTGTTTATTAGCACTGAAGAACTTAAGTATGTCCCGATAGTATGTGAGTTTCAGGTTTTTGGGTGGAGTTTTCTTTCTGCTTTTGCTATTATCATTGATAAATTATAGAAAAATTCCTGAAGTTACCACATAGCTATATTTATTTAAATGGTGCTGACCTATATACTTGGAAACCCCAAAATAGCAGAGATATAATATAAAAATTAAGGAACTAAAAAAAAAAAATCCCCCAAAACAAAAACCCCAAAAAAACCAAGCAAGGGATAACCTTGAAAAATCACTAGCTTTTATTTATATTGTCTCTCTCTCTCTTCGCCCCCCTACACTTACTTCAACAATTGCTTTCCCAAAGGTTTTTCTCTCCAAAGCGTATCTAGTAGCTTCATCAAGTGCTCTTTTTGCTAATCCAACAGCACCAGCTGCTACCTGGATTGAATACAGCACAGAATAAAAAAATCAGAAATTCCTACTATATTTTATAAATAAGTTATTTCTGATACTTACAGGGGGTCTGGTCTTATCAAAAGCTCCCATTGCGATTTTAAAGCCAGCTCCCTCAGCTATTAATACATTTTCTTCTGGGACTCTCACATCTTCAAAGACAATGCCTCTTGTATCTGAGCAGCGCTGACCCATATTCATTTCCTAAAAAGGGAAATTTACAGAGGCGCAACTAAATTGGATTATTCAAAGGTACAATACATTTTCATTCTTTAGTTTACTCAAAGCATAAAGTATGCTTTTCTCCCCAAAACATTTCATCTAAAAATTACCATATACAAGACAAATACTAGGTTTGCACTTGCAGACCAGCATGCCCTTAATTTGTCTAAGCTGGGCAGTTTACTTTCTCCTTACATGAAATCAGCTCTGTAGCTGTAATCAGTCTTGTTGTCTTTCTCTAGTTCAACTACATCCTTTGAGATGGGAGTGGAAAAAGTAAAGAATCTAATATGCAGGCAGTACAGGTGTACTACAAGTAAATAAATAAATGAGCTTTTCAAGTTTTCGGATTCCTTTCCTAATGTTCAACATTCAGTTTTGCCTACTACTAAAAATAGTACTTTTTTTTTTTTTTTTAAAAAGAGAGAACTAGCACCAGTGTCTCCAAGGCCTCTTCCTCGACCAGCAGTACCTAAAACTAAAGCTCACTGTGTGCGTGTTTATGGTTAAAATTGTCCAACTTGCTTCTTATCCTTTCAAGGCATAATACTTCTCATTTATTGGCACTTGTCAATAAAATAGTTCTCAAAGATTCTTTTACAGCTGTTCAAAGTCACCTTACTTCAGAGCATTCTGAATAATTCCTTATCTGAATTAATAGAATTATAATTATGTTGTATGAATAGTTTCTGTATGTTGTGAAAATGAAAAGATCACTGCACATGAGCATATTAAAATAATCAGTTGCCTAGCAGTCTTTTTTCTTTAATGGTAATTTGTTGCATTATTGGTTTAGAATTGAACAATGATTCCTGGCTTGTCAAATATGAGATACAGTCTTCACCTTTCTTCCAACTTGGATTCCAGGGCTATCTGCTTCCACAATGAATCCAGTAAAGGCTTTGCTTGCAGGAGCTTTTGGATCTGGATTGGTACGAGCTAGCAAAAAATACCTAGTGTAAAACAAAGAAGAAGCATGCAGTTTATTCTCACAATTTACAACCAGATACTTTTTTAGCTAACATTAAATGGTTTTATGTGCATTTCTACAATATAATAAATTCTATCTGTAAGTTAACAACCCTTTTTTCTTGCCCCTCCCAAAAGTAAACTGAGAGGGAGCAAGAGAGAGGAAGTTTCAAAGGTTCAAGATTTCATAAAATTTAATAAAATTAGTTCAGATCAACTTGCAAAGATTCTCCACCTTCTCCATGTATTGTAAATCTTCATGATATCATCAGCTTCATGAATAGTACACAAGAAACCTATTCACAGCATGTACATAAAAATTAATGCTCAGGAAATACACTCTTGCGTGCAAAATGTTATGTTATTATCTGATTTCAAAGATCTTAATTTTATTATTTTAAGTATAAGTTGTAAATAAGTATTTCTCTTAGAAATTAAACAGTTGTAAATCACATTTATGGTTTTCAGTAATGTCAGAAGATATCTGGTAGATTGTCTTTGATGGATCTGCCTTGAACAAGGAAATAAATAACTAGAAAATTTAGTTTTTCGATAAATGTATAAAGTTTTTCCACTTGAATAAAGAAGAATTTCTGTGTTGTGAATCAGTGTGATATGAGACATGATGAAAGAGGTTTATATTATAAAGCACACTCCACAGACACCACAGCAATATCTGGAATCTTTGACAGCTCGAAAATATCTTCCCTTCACAAAATAAAATGTAATGTCCCTGCCCACGGCAAGGGCATTGGACTAGATGATCTTTAAAGGTCCCTTTCAACCCAAGCTATTCTATGATTCTAAAATGTAACACCACAATCCAACAGCGTTTATAGCTTCACTAGAAGTGAGAGGTGTTTCTAGTAGAATCAGAAGCAACTGATCTCAATCACCACAATGACAAAGCAAGGTAGCTAGTAATATGAGCCTCGAGTACTTTGCAAGTTAAATCATACTGTTGCTGTCCTGCCCTGAAGAAAAAGCAGAATTAATTTTGTTTGATAGCAGCAAGATTTGAGAGGCCTTCTTGAGTGAGGAGTTGTCATGTCATCGCTCGTTTTCCTTTTTAGGCTTTGCACAGCACTGAGACTGCATTCTTATATCCTATCCTGATAAACTGGCCAGAGATTAGTGTAGTGTGTTGAAACAATGAACGTGCAGATTTATAACAGATCTTTAAAGAATTTAATTTTGGGGGCGGGGGGGAAGCCACTATATAGCACAACAATGGAAAATACAACATGAGTTAACAGGTAACACACCAGTTTGCTTTCCCACCGTTTGTGATCCACATCTTCTGACCGTTAATAACATATTCATCTCCTTTCTTCTCAGCCTTTGTTTTTATACCAGCCACATCAGAACCTGCTCCAGGCTCTGTTACACAGTAAGCCTAAAAGAAAATAAAATACAAAATCTTGAGGAATAAAAGTTCTATTTTTAGGCAACCAAAAATTATTGCAGACTAAGTGCATCAAACTGATCTGTAAAAGGTTTAAGTGAACTGTATGGTAAAATCCAAAACATTAAATAAAAAAACAAAAACAAAAACCAACCTAACCCCCAAAAAAGACCACAACAGCTGTGTGAGCAAGAACTGAAATATATATGGGTTAGTTTTCTTTATAAATCCGTAAAAATACATAAAATTGTCTTTTGCTTTTAATCAAACAGAACTGTTCTGTAACCCTTAAGTCATTATTTCCTCAGGCTTCACAAACTGATGTGAAAGCTGAGAATCTTTAAATCTGAAAACAAGAGCACTGAGTAACATTTTATGTTTACCGTGTCCTTCATTTTATGAGGCTTTGCATTTAATGCATTGCACATTAATCTTTACTCCTTTCTATGTAACAAGTACTGCTTATATAATATTTAAGATCACAAATAGAGTTTAATTCCCATCCAAGTTGAGTTTCTCCTTATACAAACCTTGTATTCTTCTTAAATGCCTACACTCTCTCTTGAAAGGGAAATAAAAGGTATTAATTTTTTGTAAATGACTTAGGATGGGGACGATTTTCCAAGTAATATCTTCTATTTGCTTATCAAATGTATCTCATTAGCTATTTCCTGGCTTTCAGTAAATGCCACTGTTTATTTACAAACCAAAATGGGCTAAGTTGTGAGTACATGTCAGTGTTTCCTGGGGAAAAAAAAAGGGGGGGGGGGGAAGAGTAATACTGATTAATATGGTTTAGGAACATTCTACAGTGTAGCAGTTACACTTACACACATCATTGGTTCCTCCGTCATTCTTCCTAAGTATTTTTTCTGCTGCTGCTCATTTCCTGCAATGATTACTGGCATTTGCTGAAAGAAAATATTTAGACCATTAATTCATCTTTTTAAAGTGCACTGATTCTAGTTTAAGGGACGTAAGAAAAGACAGAACTTACCCCTAGGGAATTTGCTTCAATGGCAGTTTGAACCCCTGTACATCCATAAGCTAACTCCTCCGTAATAAGGCATGCTTCAAAACTGCCAAGGCCAAGACCACCTACAGTTGAAATATTTCATTTACTAAAATGGGTTTAAATTGTAACACCTCAGTGATTTACACAAATTAATTAACAAGAACATATTCCCCCACATACATTTGATTGAGTACCGTGTTCGATTAGACATTCTCATGCAAACTTTTAAAGTAAAGTTTTGTCAGAAGAGTAACAGGTGATTTGAAAATTACATATCACAATTCCAGGGTTATTGTGTGATTAATATGGGACAAGTTCCACAAAGAGGCAAGAACATACCACTTGAATTTTTTTAGTACTTTACATTTGAGAATTAAGAGTTCATAGGAAGCAGAGAAAAGGCTCCTAAACTACCACAGCACTTAGAGGGGGGGAAAAAAAGTGTCTGTATTAATCAGACAACCAGCTCAGTAACCTGTTTCTGACAGAAGCCAGCACTTTGGGAACTACATATAAATACAATAACAATACAACTATACTTCCTCAAAAATATTTTCCCAAGCTTTCAGGTGACTTCCTCAGCCAAAGAGATACCTCTCTTTGGTATCTTTGTTATGCTAACCCTCCACAGACATTTTGTACGTGAATTTGCCCGGTCTCTTTCTGAATCTATGTAAAATTTTAGCATCAATGTCATCCAGGGGCAACGAGTTTCACAAATTAACTACACACTGTGTGTAGAACTGTCTCCTTTCATTTATTTTGAACCTGCCATCTGCTGATTTAATTCAATGCCTTCTAGTTATATTGAAAGGGACAGTGAACTATCAATCCCTTTACACACTCTCCGTGATGCTGACATTTTAGTCATTTCTCATACAGAAGCTATATCTCACACAGAAGATACATCTTTTATAATCTTTGTCACCCTTTTGGGAACTTTTTCCATTTCCACAATACTCTTTTGAGATGGAAGGATGTGACTACATAATGAATTACAGAGGCAAGTGCAATTTGGATTCAGGCAGCAGCATAATTGTGCGTTCTGCTTTTTTCTTCACTCCCTTAAAGGTCCCTTCTGACCTTAAATTTTATGGTTTTGACCACTTCTGAGCATTACGCTGATGTTCACAGAACTATATATTATAAACCCAAAAATCTCTTCGAGAGGCAGTAACTAGTTCAGAAAATACCATTTCTCTGTGAAGTTTGAATTGCTTCTTTCCCTTCACATGTGCATCACTCTTCCTTTTTTTGAATTGCGTTTGCCATTTTAACAGTCACTCAGTTTCATGACTTTCTCCTGCAGCTCTTTGCACCAACCTCATCTTTTCTACATTGAATAACTCAGTATTATCAGTAAACTCTATCACCTCAGTATTGACCCCCTTTTCTAGTTTATTTATAGATATTCCAAATAGCACAAGACCCAGCAAGGCTGTGCTGCTCATTTTTCCACTATGAAACCTGATGATTTTTAAAACTCATTTTGGAAGTTCAAGCACTCTATATCAACCAGGCAACCCTTGTTCACACACTTATTAGCTACTTCAGAGAACCGCAATGATTTTATGAGGCATGACTTCCTTTCACAAAAACCTTTCCCTAGCATATCATGTTTATCTGTGCCCACTATTTCTGTACTTCATCTTACTTGCTCTTAATTTACATGGTGTATCAGGCTTACTAGTATGTATTTTCCCAGATGTCCCTTGGGAGACCTTTTAAAGCAATGGTGTCCAATTTGCCACTTGTAATTTTTCATGTAATAACCAAGTGATTATACACTGCAGTAGCCCAGCTATTTTAGCCTTTAGTTTCTCTAGAATTTGTGGCTGAATAAATCTGGTCCTCACATTGCTCCTTTTGTTTCTTTGTTCCTTAACCTTGTTTATTAAATTTTTGATACAAGATATACCCTCTGATTAATCTTCCAAAAAAAGGGTCTGCTATGGACACTTCCCTAACTTCTTTTTCAGGTAATACAAAAGCAAAAAAGAAAATAATTTAACATTTTTTCTACAGTTACTCATATACCTAAACACTGCCAAAGCACTGTTGTACTGCACCTAATCTAAACTGAAAAACTGTCTTTCTGGAATAAACTCTTAAATTGCTCCACCCTGTGTCAGAGACTAGAACAAAATATGACCTTCTAATTTCTCTGCCTCATCAGCTGACACAGCACACCAGGGGAACGTGAGGCAGTTGTAATCACAGTAGGAAAATCTGGTCATAAATTACTAAATCATAATCTCTGTAATTTGTCTCCTGATTACATCCACACCTAGTGACACTTGTATGTGTCAACCTGCCTACTGATTAAATTTAGATTATTCAAGTATGCAACTGTTTATTTTATAAGAATCCATAATTACACATAGAAATCTCATCTAAAGCCTTTTCTTTGTTTCATTTTACAGATTAAAAAGAATGTTTACTTACCACAGCTTTCTGGTATGTGTGAATTCATAAGACCAAGTTCCCAAGCCCTTTTTATAAGTGGAAGAGGATACTGAAATAGACAGGGAAAAATCACCTTCTGATTCATCACAATCAACATCTTAAATTTTACACAGGTTAAGATAAAAGGCTATTTTTTTCCCTTACACTATGGTAGATTTACCTCTCCAGTTTTGTCATATTGTGCAGCAACAGGAATAATTTCCTCCGCAGCAAATTTACGAGCAGTAGCTGGAAACTCTTTCTGTTCATCAGTAAGTTCTATTAAAAAAAAAAAAAAAGAGGTCACAAATTCTCTACCATCTTTAATTTTGCCAGTTGTCAGACTATGAGAAAAGAGAAGACAAGGGTGTCCTTCCAGTACAACCCAAACCACCACTTCCTGGGCCTCTCCAGGAAGCAAAAAAGCTCAGCTTCCTCTTCCTCCACCGTTCTCTCATCAACACCTACAATGCAGTTACTTCTGACAAAATTACCCACAAAATATTGAAAACGGAATAGAGAGGACCACATAACATAAAATCTATTACCAAAAGAAACAAGAAGAATGCTATGCTAATTAAACAGAGGAAGAGAAGGAGGCAGATGCCGTCCGAAGATCCTGGCTATTCAGTTTTGAACATCTAGCTGCTGACTCACTAAATTTGCTTTATGTGTATAATAAGCCAAGATGAGGATTAATTTCTTTATAACATTTCCTTACAACCAAGTTCAACTATGACTACATTTAATTACTTTAACATTGTAAATGGCAATGTGAGATAATCAATCAAAGCTAAGACACTTTGACAAGTTAAAAAAAGAGGAAAATCTTATAAACACTACACACATACCTGACCTGTCTGAGCTGAAGAAGAAAGTAATTTTGGTTTTCAAACATTTTTTTAAAAAAGAGTAGAAATCTATTTAGAATAAACGCCTTCATTTTAAATTCATGTTGAACTGCAATATAGGATTTTTTTTTTAAACTCTGCAATTTGCCCTTAATTGCTATATTTCTTTCAAAAACTGTAATACTTACCAAAGCTAAACCCAGCTCCAGATTTGCCTATCTGTAAGCTTTGAGCAGGTTTACTAGAATGTGACCTCCATCCATGCCCTGCAATGGTTGGAAGCATTTGCTAAAGAGAAAAAGAACATGAGGTGTAAGATCTTTACAGCTCGTCTCCTAAAGCTACTAGCCTGACTGCCGCACAAATTTAAATGTAGAATCCCTCTTTAGAAACAATATCACATCAAGTATAATACAACTACTACAGGGACAAAAGAATTCTTGGCTACCTTAAGTTTTGTTCCTGTGGCAAGCAGCACTCACATGAACTGACAGATATACCAGGAATCCCAGGCTTTAACAGCACTGAGCATGAGTGAACTGCCGTATTCACTTTTAAGTATTGTGCAATTATTATTTAAAAATAATTAAGCATAATTAAAATTCATGTTCACAGAGACATAGCAATATATATTTCTTTCTTTTATACGGACACTCATCAAACCTGATTTTCTTGCCCACTAGTGAATATTCTATCTATCCATAAAGTTTCTCTACATGCAGATTTAGCAAGACTTTAAGAACAACCTACCTATTAACCAATATCTATCAGAGTATTTTGATTATGTCCCAGACTCATATCTGCTTTCTTTTAATAAGCTGCTGCCATGGACACTTAGAATCATAGAATAGTTTGGNGCTGCTCTCAATCCCGTCATCCCCCAGCCTGTATTGATACCGGGGGTTGCCCCGACCCAGATGCAGGACCCTGCACTTGCCCTTGTTGAACCTCATGAGGTTCACACAGGCCCACTTCTCCAGCTTGTCCAGGATCCTCTGGATGGATCCTGTCCCTCAGGTGTGTCGACCGCACCACTCAGCTTGTGTCATCTGGAAACTTGCTGATCGTGCACTCGATGCCACTGTCTATGTCATTGATGAAGATATTAAACAGCACCAGTCCCAGTACAGACCCCTGTGGGACACCACTCATCACCAATCTCCATCTGGACATTGAGCCGTTGACCACTACCCTCTGCATGCGACCATCCAACCAATTGCTCACCCACCGGACAGTTCACCCTTCAAATCCATCTCTCTCCAGTTTAGAGAGAAGGACGTTGTGGGGGACCATGTCAAAGGCCTTACAGAGGTCCAGATAGACAACATCTGTAGCCCTTCCCACGTCCACTGATGTAGTCACTCTATCATAGAAGGCCACTAGGTTGGTCGGGCAATTATTGTTGGGATTACTGTTATTACATCCAAATAGATAGAACTCAGCAGACTATCTGAAGTTTACGTTTCTTCCTAATACTTATCACAAATTTATTCTTTTTCATTGTACATGCTTTCTTTGCTTTTTTAAGTTTACTGCCCACAAACATTATTGTTACAGCTATTTTCAGAATGCCTTAATGCTGTGCAAAAACATGTCTGAATTTGATTTTAAAAGGTTGTTTTACTCTCTTTCCTCCTTCAATAGTTATGAATCTCTGAAATATTTGGGAAAAAAGTGAAAAATATTTAATTGGATAAATTTCTAAAAAGACCCAAATCAATACCGTGGGAAAACAAATTAGCCTAAACACTAAGAAAAGGCTTGTTCTTGATTTTCTTATGTGAAAATGTAGAAAGAAAAAAAAAGCGCTATCAGACCAGTCACTTATTTCGTAACATTAAAAAAATTGAATTAATCATAATAGTGCAAAAGTACCACAGTAATTTTACTGAAAACTCCAGAAGACAAGGACATTACAGAAAGTTACATAGCTGGGGAGGCAACAAGTAGCTTCAAAATAAAGTTGTGGTATAACTGTGCTCTTAAAATGCTGTGCAGAAATGGTTACGAAGTCACACCACAAGGAGCGTGAAGAACACAGGCAATAATAGGTATCAACACAGTGAAAAAAGTATTTTCAGAGGATACTGAAAACACCTATAAAGTTGGAAGGCGAAGAAATGCAGAAAGACCACTGCTAGGCATAGAAGAGGGGGAGGCTATGACATAATTGAATACTGAACCGTTAAGTCAGTTTATTAATAGTTCAGGATTGCATTTTCCAGTAGGCGATATATTACTCATTTCAAGTTTTCACAAACCACAGACATTGCAAAATGGTACCTTGCTAAGTTTTGTGTTACTGCTACCACTCTTATATAGAAAAACAAAACAAACAAACAATACCAATAAACATCTAGAAAGACCTTGATCCTTCAGAATGTTTTATACCTTATTTTATCTGGAAAAAGACACGATGAGGTTGAAAAAAAGCCAGATGATTGTAATAATTTTTTTTTCTTCTTTTTTTTTTTTAAGGAGCAGCCCTTCATAGCTTTGCCATCAAAAAGTTTTGCCTACACTGGAAAAAATACTGAATTCAAACTAATGATAAAAGTGATACCCTCTATGACAAAAGCTGTCAAATTTATACTAGAGAACTTGTGTTTTTTGTACCAGAGTAGTATGCAAGGTCAACACTGAAGGTTACTCTGGAAAAACTCAACAGTCCCCCCACAAATAGAAATATGAATTGGACAGGTGGGATTCATACCTGGAAGTTGCATGAGTGATCAAGTGACAAAGGATCACGGTTTGCTACATGTAAGAATTTGGATGACCGTCTATCTACTCTGTCAACTTTCCTATTGCTTGACTCAGAGTTAGATTCAGTGACCAGCTACTGCTGGTGATGCTCAGATACAACTCCTACTGCATTTCCTTGCACTACTTCATAAGCTCTGTCACAATCAGAAATATGATCGTTGAAGTGGCAGGACTAACACTGGAATAACCTGCTGTCAGGAAAAGGATATGACAAAGATACACATGGAAGTGATGCAATCTTTATTACCTTAACACCAAAAAAACTTCTTCGAAAAGCTGCACATGACAGAAAAAGATAGGACAACAATAAGCTAAGGTCACTAACCGTGATTCTCCCTCACATAACTCAGGACAAAAATGAAAAGAGTTGTCAAGAGCAGTTTGTTTGCTGGGGTAATGTGTCAGGAGGCTGAACTTGAAATACCAATGCCCTATGGTAGCCATTAACTAACTGTTGGCTTCCCTTTCCTAAAGCATTACTTTTGATCTATAAAACACCAACTGCCTTCAGACAGGGACTTCTTCCCTCATTGGCACCGTCACAACAATACTTTTGACACATGGTCAAGCTGCATCACTTTGGGGAAAAATAACACTGCTGCCAGTAAGCTCTGACAAAGGGCCCTTCAATTAATTCAGACTCATGAATGACTCTGGAAATGGGGCAACCAGAAAAAGGCCTGTGTAAATGCTAAACCTGAGTTTTGAATAATTTTTACTTTCTAGGTTGAAGCTAGGAGGTTATTGGTGGTTAAATATAGCAGAACGTTAGTACTCAAGAAAAACAACTATTATACATCACACATATTTAAAAAAAAATTAGCATAGGTAGTACAGTTAGGTATGGTTAAGGAAATGCATTGTGTAAAACACCCTGAATTATAAACCCTGATGTTCTTGAAGCTGTCTCTGCAGTTTAAGGAGGAAGCAGGAGGTGCCAGACCTACACAGGGTTTTTCTAAAGACTTCGCAGCATGGCCTTTGGCACATGAAGAGCCCCAAGGCTGTGCCACAACTCTGCTGAAGAACAGCAGATGGCATTCAGACCATTAAGATTAAGGCCACAAACTCACGGATAATAATACGGAGACAGGAAAAACAGACCAGTGAGTGGATTTCAGCCCTGCAGAGCTTTGCCCTCCGCGGCTCCGGGGCAGCCCCTCGGCCTTCCAGCTGTCACGGCCAGGAGCGGGCGGTCACGGCGGCGGGAGATGGGCTTGCACCGGGGCAGCCGCCCGCGCTCCGCGGCCCCGAGACCGCCGGAGCTCCCGGCCCTTCGCCCTGCAGCGTTCCCTCGGCGGCCCTTCCCCGCCACCAGAGCGCCTGCCGCCCGCCTCGCCTCCGCCCGCCAGCAGCGCCTCGCCCCGTTCCGCCCCGTCCCCCCGGGCCTCACGTCCTCCACTCGCTCACCCGAGTGGCCCTCCACGCAGACATCCCGGCGGAGGGGCCAGCGGCCCCGCAGGCTCCCGGCGGCGCGCTCCGGCGGCGGTGCCGCGCCGCCCGCCCGCTTAGCTGAGCGCCGGGAGGGGGCTGGGGGTTGGGCCTGGGCCCGGCCACGGCCCGGTGTGGTCTGCGGCCCCGCGAAGGCGGCCCTGCTCCTGCGTGGAGAGCCCGGTCCTGGGGCTGTCCGGGCTCAAGCGGAGGTCCACGGGGGGCGTGGGGCGGGGGCGAGCGGCCCGCCGCGCTGTGGGGGCGAGCTGGGTCTGGGGGTGGTCGCCGCCCGCCCTCCGGCTGAAGGGGCGCTGGTTCATTCACTGCCTGCGTGCCCCGCAGCGCCCGGGGAGGCGCGGGCCTGTGGGCGGCAGGCGGAGCTTTGGCCCTTCCCCAGAAATGCAGCCCGCAGGGCGGGCCGTGCGCTGCGGAACGGGCAGCTTGCCCAGGGCTTACCCTGTTTGCTTTTTGTGTACCAAGTCTCCCGGGCTGCCTCCAACCACCTACGGCGTTTCGCTTTTAGCAGCAAAGTCCTTGTGATTTTTTCTTCTGTACTAGACCGGGACTGGTGCGTGGCCCTGCTCAGCCCCAGCTCTGGCGCGCTTTTGTCTGTCACTGTTTTCTGATTTGTGCACGAAACACAGTATGTGCCCGGACTTGGTCTCTTTCCAAGAACTTCTAGACTCGTAACTACAAAAGAACACAATGTGTTGGCATAGCTAGGCTTTTAAAATTTGATCTTCATACAAATGTGAACTTTAATACCATTCTTAATTGAGATACCATAGTGATATGTACCATGTTCATAGTTATGTAAAATGTGCTTATAAATGCTCTCAATTCTGGCTGTATGTTAAAGAAAAAGCATTGATTTTGTAAATAATCTGCAGTGTATAAAATACACTTCTCTGAATATTATTGCTTCAGTGTTGTAAAGCAGTGTTATTTAGGGTTTTATTAAAACAACTCTTTGAAGAAATAGCTACTTTGATTTATCTATGAATTACTCAGTTTTGGGGCCAGTGTTGTTCAATATCTTTATCAATGATCTGGATGAGGGGATCGAGTGCTCCCTCAGTCAGTTTGCAGATGACACCAAGCTGGGCGGGAGTGTTGATCTGCTGGAGGGCAGGAAGGCTCTGCAGAGGGACCTGGACAGGCTGGATCGATGGGCCAAGGCCAATGGAGGAGGTTCAACAAGGCCAAGTGCCGGGTCCTGCACTTGGGCCACAACAACCCCAGGCACCGCTCCAGGCTTGGGGAAGAGCGGCTGGAAAGTGCCCAGAGGAGAAGGACGTGGGGGGCTGGTCGACAGTGGCTGAACATGAGCCGGCAGTGTGCCCAGGTGGCCAAAAAGGCCAACGGCATCCTGGCCTGTATCAGAACTGGTGTGGCAAGCAGGAGCAGGGAGGGGATCGTGCCCCTGTGCTGGGCACTGGTGAGGCCGCACCTCGAGTCCTGGGTTCAGTTTTGGGCCCCTCACGACAAGAAGGACATTGAGGGGCTGGAGCGTGTCCAGAGAAGGGCAACGGAGCTGGGGAAGGGCCTGGAGAACAAGTCTGATGAGGAGCGGCTGAGGGAACTGGGGGTGTTCAGCCTGGAGAAGAGGAGGCTGAGGGGAGACCTCATCGTGCTCTACAACTGCCTGAAGGGAGGTTGTAGTGAGGTGGGGGTTGGTCTCTTCTCCCAAGTAACAAGCGACAGGACGAGAGGAAATGGCCTCAAGTTGTGCCAGGGGAGGTTTAGGTTGGATATTGGGAAAAAATTCTTTACTGAAAGAGTGGTCAGGCCTTTCCTGTTCTAAATCTATATAATCTAAATCTAAGTCAGACCACTGGATTGTATGTCTGTAGGGCTTTTAAATATCAGCACTCAAGTCTGCATGTTGTGTTCCATTTTATACAAGGTTCTGTTCCATAGGTCATGTTTCTGAGTATGGTGTGAGAACTTAATTACTGAGCAGTCCATTTTCTATTTGTGAAAGACTGAATTGTAGAACTTTTGTCTCACAGACTGCTTATCTGGGCAAGGATTCCTTTGGCTGCTGAATGTGATAAGATCAGCTGCAAGGTGTAGAAAGATCTGGGCGAGGGCTCCTTTGACTGCTGAGTATGATAAGAATGGCTGCAAGGCCACAGAGATCTCCGGCCGGCAAGGTGTGCAAGACCTGGGCAGGGTTCCTGTGGCTGCTGAGAACGGCGGCAAGGTGTGCAGGATCTCTGGCTGGCAAGGTGTGAAAGATCTCCGGCTGCAAGGTGTGCCAGATCTCCGGCTGGCACGTGCTTGGATGGTCAAGACTCAGGAGTGTGGAGACGTGTCGTTGCCATGGAAACCGCAGCCCTAGAATGAGAAGAAAAGGGACTGCCAAGAGGACCCTGGCGCGATCGCCGCCCCTGCCGAAACACAGCGGACCCCGGAGCAGCCGCCCACCGCCGCAACACCAAGAGACCAGGACCCCGGGACACCGCGGATCCATGTGGTGACTGTTCGNCGACAGGACGAGAGGAAATGGCCTCAAGTTGTGCCAGGGGAGGTTTAGGTTGGATATTGGGAAAAAATTCTTTACTGAAAGAGTGGTCAGGCCTTTCCTGTTCTAAATCTATATAATCTAAATCTAAGTCAGACCACTGGATTGTATGTCTGTAGGGCTTTTAAATATCAGCACTCAAGTCTGCATGTTGTGTTCCATTTTATACAAGGTTCTGTTCCATAGGTCATGTTTCTGAGTATGGTGTGAGAACTTAATTACTGAGCAGTCCATTTTCTATTTGTGAAAGACTGAATTGTAGAACTTTTGTCTCACAGACTGCTTATCTGGGCAAGGATTCCTTTGGCTGCTGAATGTGATAAGATCAGCTGCAAGGTGTAGAAAGATCTGGGCGAGGGCTCCTTTGACTGCTGAGTATGATAAGAATGGCTGCAAGGCCACAGAGATCTCCGGCCGGCAAGGTGTGCAAGACCTGGGCAGGGTTCCTGTGGCTGCTGAGAACGGCGGCAAGGTGTGCAGGATCTCTGGCTGGCAAGGTGTGAAAGATCTCCGGCTGCAAGGTGTGCCAGATCTCCGGCTGGCACGTGCTTGGATGGTCAAGACTCAGGAGTGTGGAGACGTGTCGTTGCCATGGAAACCGCAGCCCTAGAATGAGAAGAAAAGGGACTGCCAAGAGGACCCTGGCGCGATCGCCGCCCCTGCCGAAACACAGCGGACCCCGGAGCAGCCGCCCACCGCCGCAACACCAAGAGACCAGGACCCCGGGACACCGCGGATCCATGTGGTGACTGTTCGTGCAACTCTATCCTGAATGCCTGCTTGACTTCTGTCTTTTTACTCTGTTCTATCTTATCGCTACTAATTTTCTACTTTTGGTATTAAAAGTTGCTGGTTTGGGTATAGGGCATTTGACCTTGTTTGTGTCTTAGTCTCGCTCTTGGGATCATATCGAAACCTCCCCCAACATTGGATCGGGACATTCCCGACATCGGATTGGGACACTATTCATATAATATTAATCTATTATTTGTATGGTTTGTGTATACATAGTATCTCTGTCTTCCTCAGTTGATTTATCATCACAACGGTCCTTGATGTGATGATATATAAAGAAATATATTAATCTTATTTCAATGTTTTAAAAGTTTAATTTTAGATCTGCAGCATGGATTTTACTATGCATATTCTAACTAGGATTACACACACAACAAAATTCTAAAGATGGGTAGATGGGTTCAGAATCTGTACAAAAAGCTGATGTCATAGGTAATATACACTCTCATAGGTAACAAGCAACTCCAGCTGAGTCAGGTGCCTGAACACCTGTAAGGATGTTATACACTAGGCATATTTACTTGCTGCAGGAAGGGATGTAAATACTACAGTGCTCAGAATTGGGACGTGATTTCTAGGTGCCTTCAAGTTTAGGATCTGTTCATTAAGTAAATAAGCTCTTTTTTGCACTGAGGCAAAGAGACAGCTTGGAATGGGGTTGAGGACATCCCTGAGGCTGAGACTGAATAAATCAGTCCACTGAGGGAATGTTGACATTCGGAAGTAATGCAGACCAAGACCATTGGATTTATAGAGTGAAGTGTTGGATTCAAGACCTGATAAGCATTTTGAAGGGTTTTTGCTTTGGGCTAGACAGAATACCCCCTAGTAAGTGGTTGGAGCACGTTAGGTGCACTTCTAGATCATGTCTTCTAGTTAGTTTCATAGTGTCATGGTTTTAACCCCAGCCAGCAACTAAACACCACACAGCCGCTCGCTCACTCCCCGCCCCCCCCCTCCAGTGGGACGGGGGAGAGAATCGGGAGGGTAAAAGTAAGAAAACTCGTGGGTGGAGATAAGAACAGTTTAATAATTGAAATAAAGTAATAATAGTAATAATAATAGTACCAATAATAATAATAATGATAGAACACAGAAAGCAAGGGATGCACAATGCAATTACTCACCACCCGCTGCCCAACGCCCAGCCAGCCCCTGAGCAGTGATCGCTGCTTCCCGGACCATACCTCCTAGTTTATATACTAAGCATGATGTCATATGGTATGGAATACTCCGTTGGCCAGTTGGGTCAGCTGTCCTGGCTGTGCTTCTTGTGCACCTGGCAGAGCACGGGAAGCTGAAAAGTCCTTGACTAGTAAGCACTACTTAGCAACAACTAAACCATCAGTGTGTTATTAACATTATTGTCATACTAAATCCAAAACACAGCACTATACCAGCTACTAGGAAAAAAATTAATTCTATCCCAGCCAAGATCAGGACACATACAAAATTCAGTTCATGTGCTTTGAAATCTCTGTGAATCAAGTAAGGCGCAGTAAGTGGGCAACCTCAAAACTACACTCCCTACCTGAACTAAACTGTTCATGTAAACACAGCCTGAGAAGGCAGTTGTCTGAAACTGTCCAGCTGAGGAAACTGAGTCTGGAATACACCTTCACATTTGCCGTTCTCCAGGCTTGCTTTACACATCTTTGCATGTGAAATCTGCTACTTGCCTCTGAAGACATGTGTCTATGTACTTTCTGGAAGCAAGCTTCTGTATTAAAAAGCTGCTAACTATCTGTGCATGCAGCCAAGACAAAGGTATTTAAGGAGATTTCTGCTAAATGACAGGAGCAACTGGGGTAAGGTACTAGAACCAACTCTTGATTAAAGTCATTAGTTAATGCAGCTTGTGGTTATGAAGATATACCCTTGCTCACTTTTCTCCACTCCCTCGAATCATTTTCTCACTACCTCTCTTCACATCTCCTTCTTGGGTAGATGAATGAGAATTTTTTTGACAATGTCTTGTCAACAGAGTTTTTACCAGCCAGTCTGGGGAGGAAAATTCAAAGCACAGGCGACCTCCACCCAGTGGTCTGTGTCTACTAAGTATTTGGGAAGAGAGGGATATGAAAGATGGCAAGGTTATACGTCAAAGCCTGAACCACTTGAACTTCGAGGTTCAAAATTATTTACATCAGAAGTGACAATAGACAGAAGTTTCTGTTAGGCGTATCTTGCATTTTTAGCATTTCTCACAGAAGCAAGAAGTGCAGCATCTGTCTCCTTTTTATCTTTCCAAACCCTTACTACTGTGTCATATTTCTTACTTATTATTCCTGTAACCACTTTTAGGCCAGTTGGAATTGTATACTGCACAGGTTATTGCATTATTAACCTAGAGTACTCTCTTTCATACTAACCACCAGAATACATGATGCTTATTGCTTAAATATATAAATTAGCAAGTAAACCCAGTAAGAATATTACATTACACAATACAGCTCATTCCTTAAAGTTAGCGTCTGTATTCTAGGCTGAAGTGTTATTTTTTTTAGCAGTAGTTATAAATGTTTTGCAGTTTATTTTTTAAATTGTTAACAACAAACTGTATTTTAGCATTTGCTAATGAATCTTCATTTTAGAAATAGAAAGCAAGTTGAATTTTCTGCAGTGATTTATGTACTGCATGTTACTGAAGCTACTGCAGTAAGCGAACATTGTAAAATTTAGTGTGTAGGTCCTGAATTCATGATCTACAGAGTAGAATCCTTTTCAATGTAGTGCAATGCAACAAGCATGGCAACTTCTTCTTAATAAAATGATTTTTTTGTTTTCTTTGATCTCTGCCACAATAGTAACTTAAAACATCTTAAACCCAACATTTTTTTCCTCAACTTTTGTGGTAAGCTCATGTAATTTTGGTTGGGATTTCTTTTGTAGCTTTTTCATGGTCTTTAAAGCAATTCCAAATTTATTTGGGAAAAAAAAAAAGGAAAACACCTATATGGGAACCTTTGAATTATCTAAACATGAAGATAATGTGATGCTCGAATTAAAATATTTTCAAGTCTATTTTTAGCTTGTTTGATTGCTGGGTATCACAAACATTACTTCATTTCAAATTTTCCATCTTCTTTAATTACAAAGCCGTATCTGCTCAAAGTCTCGGAGGCTTTTAATTTGACTACTATATGTAAACAAATCAAATATTTTTTTCCTTTATGTCATAAAAACATACTGAGTTACATTTATGTGACTATCTAACATGGATTGTAAAGAAAAAGAATGAACAGATATATGGAGCTTGAGAACAAATAAAAAACATTCAGTTGCATCTTGTAATAATTTTGGCCTATATGACTTTCTGAAGACACAGAAGGTCAGTGGAAAGCTCAGAAGGTAACTGCTGAACCATGCCTTAGAATAAAGATCACCTGTCCTGATTTTTTTCAAAGTATGATGAAATTCACTTCAGAATTTTTCAGGATTTACTTTATTTACTATATTTACTTTAAGAAACAAGTACTTACTTAGACAACAACGGCTTTCACTTGTGTGAAATATAAACAAGCTAATCATTAAAAAAACAATAGAGTGAGGTAAAGGAAGCATCTAGGACGTTTTAGCACTAAATCAATTTTAACCATCATATTGAAACATGCTGCAGCAGGCACTTCAGCAGCCAAAAAAATCTTCAAGCTACGTTGTTTGGTACTTTTCTCCTTCTAGAATCATACCTTAATAAATGCCCAGTTGCGATGAACACATCTCTCGAACGCATTCAACACTTGTAGGTGAGATACCAGAACAGCAAAGTCATTAAAAATGTGTTTTGTCGGAGGTGTGTGGCTCTGGCAACCCCGCTCCGGTGCAGTGGGAGGGTGCCCGTGAGCGGCGGTTCTAGCGGCGCGGAGGCGGCAGGGCGCGCTGCGGAAGGGCTTTACAGGCGGGTTTGCGTCCAGTTTGTGTTCTAAAATACCCGTTGTGGCTGTGCAGGACCGTGCCAACACTAACATTTAATAGTGTGCAAGAACTTAGCCATGTAAAGGCTATTGATGTAAGATACAATGTAGGCATTAATTTTATAGTAAAACCTGTATAATTATTTTTAGCAAGTGCAACAAATGACAAAACACAAAGTAAATTCTGCCTTGGATCACAAGAGTTCAGTTTCCGTAACAGCTGACAGAACTTGTGCCCGCACACTGAAGACAGAATTCAACAGTGATTACAGCTGTTGCTGTTGTTGAACTGCGTAAGGTAGAGTTCAGAAAACTAGCTGAGATAATAGCCCTGTTGAGGCATGTGCAGTGAAAAAGTAAAGAAAGAGAGAAATCTTGTGTTGGAGATCCTGGAAGAAGAGTAGTGGGAGTGAGACGATGGGCACAAGAAGGTGAAGGTTGAGATTTTCGTCTAACATTCATGTGACAAACGACCAGGCCCTTTGCGACACTGATAGCTAAAACTCGTTTTGCCATGAAAGAAACAAGTCTTGTACTAGTCAGATCAAAGGTCCGTCTAGTATAGTATCCTGTTTATGGCAGTTGCAATGAAGAGTGCTTAGGGAAGGGTTCAAGAACAGAGCATTTACTAATAATGTAGTGATATTTTTCTTTTTTTTTTTTTCCTACCCTCCAAAAATTTTCCAATTTAGAAGTTTCCTGAGCTGGAGATGATGCCTTTGTATTTAACAATGCTTCACGGATGTCTTTTCCATTAACTTGACCAGTTGCTTTTTGAATGTGTTGGGAACCACAGCTTAGTTTCTTACACTATGAAGAACCACTTTTTTGCTTGTTTTAAACCTAACATCTGCTAACTTAATTTGTTGTCCCTACTGCTTGAATTGGAAGAGGCAGTGAACCGTCAGTCCCTAGTCATCCTCTTTGAGTCAATGATTTAACAGAAAAATGTCTTGATGTCCCCTTAGCTATTTCTTTTCCAAGCTGAATAATCCTCTTTGGGTACTTTCTACAGTGTCTTGGTTTTGTAGTGAAATAATCAGAATCATAAAGTGGCTCTGTTCTTGCATAAAGATGAGAGTATAAGTTCAGTTTTCTGTTCTCTTTTCCTGTTATTTTCTGGTACTCTTTTTTGACTACCTCGGAACACTGAAATGAAATTTTTCATATATTATCTGTGATAACAAAATATCATTCCCAGGATGTAATGGTCAACTCAAAGCTCATCTTTGTATATAATTATTTCTCTGCACCCCTTGTCTGTATCGTTTTACATTTATCTACCCTGAGCTTATCTGAAATTCTTTCAGTCCCATAAATAACTTACTATTGGCAGCAAAAATTTCCACTTCAGTATTCCTCTCCTTTTTCAAATCATTGATGAGTACCTGGAACACCAGGAGTCCTGACACATAAGTCTTTGAGATTCCATGGGTGACCCCACCACTGTAACAAATTTTTGTTTAGTTTTGAAATTTTTAAAAAATATTTTTTGTAAGGGTATGTGGAAGGAAAGTGTCTGCTCCTTTAACGGTATCTGGTCAAGGACCTTTTCAATGCAAAAAGAGAGAACAAGAAGAGGAGGAAGCCGTAAACAAGAACATAAAAGAGACACAGACCTGGCTGACAAGGGTAAGGGAGGCAGTGATGACACACAAAGCTGGTCAGTCACACTAATTGATGAGGGAATGTTTATTTCAGTAAGATTATCTGATCAAAGGTCTTGTCAAATGGGATACCAAGAAAAAGTGGGAAGCCATAAACAAAATACGGAGACACAAACTTGACAGGCAAACACAACAGCGACAAAGACAAGAAACAAGCTGGCTCTCAATAAACTGCAGGCAAACTGGGACTTTGCAACTGTTAAGGATGCAAACCTGAGGGCCCAGAATGTTGGAAAGGGATCTGTGGAGCTCTGCAAACTAATGAAGGAATGTGCAGGGGAAGGGCATCTGGAGGAACAAAGGAGGAATAGGCAGAATGGGGTATGAAACGGATCAGTCGTGTGTAAAAGAGGGCAGTTAGTACACTTGTCTGACTGAGCCCAGCACCTGATCACCACAGTCTTCTTATTAAATCTTTTCTTAACTATCTCTCTTTGTAACCTCGCTATCTATCCCGTGTGTGTGTGTGTTGTAAGGATGAAGTGCCAGCTACTGAGGGTCCTGTGTGCGTGGATTTGGTACCAGCAAATGGAGTCAGACTGGGAATGTGGGTGCCCCTGGTCCCCAGCTGTGCCAGCTACTGGAGCCAGTGGGGTCTCAGTGTCAGCTGCTGGGGCGGCTGGAGGTCTCAGCTGCCGGCTGCTGAAGCGGGAACAGCCTGTGTCCCAAAAACCTGCTGCTGGGAGGGAGGGGTGTGGGTAAGGCGAGTGAGGGGCTCAGCGGGACCGCGGGTCACAGCTCCTGAGTCTGATGCTGGCTGCTGAGGGTGGCGAGTGCCAGCATCTTCCCCAAAGTGGGTGCGCATGTCTCATTCGCTGGCAAACTTCAAGCTGGTCTCCCTGGTGAGTGGGAGATGCTGGGTCCGGGCAGGGGTCCCAGGCAGGCCAGGATCTGTGCTGTCATCCTGGGAGTGTGGAGTGCCTGTGGGAGGAGTGCGAGTGCCACGCGTCTGCAGCAAGCATCAAGCTGGACCAGCCAGCAAGCAGGCGGCCCTTGAGGCAGGTAAGAGGGCTGGGATCTGGGCAGGGGTACTGGGCAGACAGAGAGGCCACAAATGTGCGGGTGCTTGTGCATCCAGGGAGTCTCTTTGTGTGCCTGCACTAGTGACCTCATGTCTCTGCCAGCCCGAGGGGAGGAGGGGAGGTGGCTGCCTGTGCTTTTGTTAAATGTGGGTCCTGCGTGTAGGTAGTGTCGAAGGCAGCGTCTCACCTGTGGCAGCGCGCGTGAGCGGCCGAGTCAGTGTCCTGTGTGTGTCTCTAGGACACGTGCTCAGCTTCGCTCCTGGCTGAACCTGCAAATGGGAAGGTGGCAGCCACATCCCTCTGCCTGGGCAGAGACCCCGGCCCCCCAGCACCGGCCTGGGCTCCAGCGGCTGGGCAGGAGGGGTCCTGGGCCGGAGCTGCAAGAGATGGCAGCTGCTCCTAACATCCTTTAACATTTTTTAGCCATAAAAAGACTTTTTGTTTTCCCTCTATCGTGGCTTAATTTATTTAAGACTTTTTGATGAGGAACCTTGTAGAACGTTTTCAGAAATCCAAGTAACCTGAAGATCAGCTGTATTCCCTCATCCTCGTGCTTGCTGACTCCTCAGGAGGTCTCCAGTAGTTCTGTGAGCCCTGACTTCTCTTTACAAAAAACATACTTCCCTATATATCATATATTCCAAATCTGACTGCATTATTGTAGTTTCCATTGTTTGCAACATGCAGAGGTGAGGTTTATGAGTCTGCAGTTTTCTGGATTTTCATCATAAGTATTTTAAAAAATTTCCAAAATGTTTATCACTTTCAAGTCTATATGTACATAGGAGGCTTAAGGAAAATATCATATTGGCCCTGCATATTCTCTTCCTGATCTTGGCCTTTACAATAAGGGTTATTTTTAGTGTCCACACTTTTTGCAAATTAATACTCAAACTCTTTTTTGGCCTGCCTTGTTGTGCTTTCACATTTAACCTGCCAAATTTTGTGATCCTTTATAATTTACTCATTTAAATACAACTTTAACTTACCAGAAGATTCCTCCTTGTTTGTAGCAACTGCCCTTTTCATTCTGCCTAGACATGCTGGCTTCCTTTTGCCATTTTTCAGACCCTTCTGAGAAACATGAATATATAAAGATGATCTGCTATGTCTCAAGGTGGTGTCCTTACACAGCCTTTCATCTGCCTGAAAACCTGTAACTCATAGAGTTTTTAGCTCTATTCTAACCCTTTAAATTCTTTTTAGAAAGTTTTCTCTTTTTTTAGTGTATTTTTAAGTTATTCCTTGGTTCTGATAGTCAGAACCAAGTCAAAAATTACTTCTTCTCCTGGAGGATTCTACACTAACTTCTTAATACTACATATGATTTTATTCTTTTTAAAAAAATCATAAGAATCCTAATTTTATATTGGTCTATAAACCCTAATGAAAAGAAAGAAAAAACTTTGCTAGAGTGCATGTGAGTTTTTTTTGCCAGAACTTGGAAGTACTGTGTAAGTAAAAGCTTACTTCTGGTTGTTAGCCATAGCCCAACATATAAATATATGTTCTGTTATGTATAACATATATAACATATGCTATATGTTATATATATAGCATATATGTTAAATATAACATGTTAAATACAATACATAATACATATATATAATATATATACACTATATACATAATATATTGTGTGTGCTGTATATTAGATATACTATATGGAACATATGATTGTCCTGGTTTTGGCTGGGATAGAGTTAATTTTCTTCCTAGTAGCTGTGTTTTGGATTTAGCATGAGAATTATGTTGATAACACACTGATGTTTAGTTGTTTATGTTAGCCAAGGACTTTTCAGCTCTGCCAGGTGCACAAGAAGTTGGAAGGGAGCACAGCCAGGACAGCTGACCCAAACTGGCCAACAGGGTATTCCATACCATATGACGTCATGCTCAATATATAAGCTAAGGGAGTTGGCCGGGGGGCGGTGATTGCTGCTTGGGGAGTGGCTGGGCATCGGTTGGTAGGTGGTGAGCAGTTGCATCGTGCATCACTTGCTTTGTATATTCTATTATTGTTATTGTTATTACTACTACTATTTTCCTTTATTTTGTTTCAGTTATTAAACTGCCTTTATCTCAACTCACGGGTTTTCTCACTTTTACCCTCCTGATTCTCTCCCCTATCCCACCGGGGGTGGGGAGGGCGTAAGTGAGCAGCTGTGTGGTGTTTAGTTGCTGGCTGGGGTTAAACCACGACAATGATCCATATATAATATATTTTATATATTCATTTGTAGGACTGCCTATACAAACTCCATTACCTATGTTTTTTATTGTGTAGTTTGTTGAGGTTCCAATGTCCATTCTTGAAAGTAGGCTACATATAGATACGCCCCTCTGCACAGAGGGAACAGAATAACACTGAGCTGTGGAATAACACTGAAGCTTCATCTCTGATTAGCAAATCCCGTCATGCCCTGCTACCTTCAGGTTGCCATGCCTTATCAGAATGAGCCAGAAGACATTAACCCTCCACCTTGCTTCTTACAAAGCTGTCCTACGCAGCTTTCCTCATATTTCACTCAATCTCTCACACAAGAAGCTCTTCTTTCTGTGGGTGAGATTGTCTGAATTGTTCTCCCAGTCATCAACACTGAGATGAAGTAAAGATTTCTTCTTAGATAGCAAAGTATGTCGTGCCTTTTCCACATCAGGTATTTACCCTTGGGATCCATTTCCTGGAACACAGACAGGCGTCTTGGGTAGCTAGACCAGGTAAGTGGCTTAACAGGATAGGTGGACTAGGTTTAAGAAGGAACTCTCATCAACTTTGCAGACCACCAGTGGTGCACAGAAACCTCTGCCTAGGTAGTACTCTGATGAAATGGGGTAACTGGAGGAAGCAACTAGTCATTTTAAAAGTTAGAAGGACAAATAAATCCTCACAATTTAATGCAGAGGGGGAAATAACTTCCCCCAGTACTTCCACTACTAGCAGACAAAACTGCATATGTGAAATTCAGTAATTATTAGAGCAGCTGGCCTGAACTTAGACATCTGGGAGGATGAATAAGGTGCTACATATGCCAGATTCAGTTTTCTTAAAACTAGCCAAGGCTGCTAGCTCTACAAGACCTGATGTTGCACCGACTGTGGAGGACTCACATACCCTGACTGCCTCTAACACATATGTGATTGGTTTATACAAGCATAGTAACAACTTCCATGATCTATGCATATTAATTTACTCATAAAATAATCGTGTGCTTTTGAGGGTCTTAAGCCAATTTTTTGAAAGGGTACCTTTATTTGAAGCCTTGTAGAGTACCTTTTCCTCAAATTGCTCATGTGTAAAAATTTAAATGGTGGCCTACAGGTGCACTTCCGTTAAGAATTTTTTCAATACAAAATGTTCTGTGTGTCGGACTTTGTGATGTTTCCCTAACAACAGATGCATAGCAGTACCACATGTGAATATAGTGTCCTTTTGCGATTTGAGCTGTCAGGACTGAAAAAGAATCTCAGCAATCAGACTAAATGCTCTTTAAGTGGCCATTGCCCCATTCAGATAAAACAAAGGGAGGTGGATGACAACTAAAGGGAAGTTTATGACCAGCAACCTGTATTTGTCAGGACTGAACCTGTTTTTTGGCTGAATCGTGAAAATGCCCCCACCCAGAACCAAAACTGAGGTGTTCCTCCCGGTCAGGAGGAGGCAGAAACCCCATCTCTGTGAGCACACCAGAGTGCTTCGACTTGTTAGCAGCCCCTGTGAACTCATGCCTTTTTCTCGCGTGTGCGGCCCGGCCCGGCCAGGATCGCTCAGCACGGGCGTCCCGGACAGCTCCGCCGAGGGCCGCGGCGGGAGGCGCTTTCCAAGGTCGCTCCCGGCGCCGGCGGGGCCCGGGCGGGCGGCGAGCGGCTCCGGGACCGGCTGTCTGCTTCCTACCAGCGGCAAAACCTCCAGGCTCAGGGCATGGCCACGGAAAGGGGGAGCCTTCCCACCCTGACAGCGGCACGGGCGCCCGCCGTNGGCACCGCCCCCGCGGGCTCGGCGCAGGCGTCGGCCGCGGAGCCGACGGGACGGGAGGGTCAGCGCGGGGCGCGGGCGGTGTTCCGAGCGGCCGCGGCGGAGCGGAGCGGGAGGCTGCCCGGCCGCTGCCGCCTCTCATGCCTTCACGGCAACAAAGAGCGCGCTGAGCGGCAGGCGGAGGCGCCGGGCCCCTGGCTGTGTCTGCGCGGAGGGCACCGGGAGACGATGGCGAGGAAGGGAGAAGCGTCCACGCCTCTCTACGGTGAGCGCCCGGGCGCGGGGGCAAGGCGGGGCGGGCGCCGGTGCTGGCGGGCGGAGGCAGCCGGCGCCTGTGCCGCCCTCCGGCCTGTTTACATTGCGGATCCAGCCGGCGTGCGGCCCCAGCCGGAGTTTGTTTCCCGGGGCGGATGCTGGGCGCGGGGTGGGCGTAGGGCCCCTCCGCGCAGCAGGGAGCCCCCGGAGGCGCTGGGGCACCGCTCCGCTGGCGCAGCGGTTTGCCCGGCCCGGAGAAGGCGGGTCGGTCGGGCTCGGGGAGGGGAGCCGGTGGGCGCAGAGATGGGGGCGGGCAGGGCGAGAGCCTCCTCCGCCGCCCCCTCCCCGGGAGCAGGTGCGTTGTGGCCGCTTTGTCCGCGCTCTGGGGAGGAGCGGGTGGCGGTGCGTGCCTGCCCGGGGCGCGGGAGGGCCGCCGGGCGGCAGGTGCGCGGTGGCGGGAGGGCCGCGCCGGCCGTTGAGCGCGCGGGGCCGGGCCGGNCCAAGGTCGCTCCCGGCGCCGGCGGGGCCCGGGCGGGCGGCGAGCGGCTCCGGGACCGGCTGTCTGCTTCCTACCAGCGGCAAAACCTCCAGGCTCAGGGCATGGCCACGGAAAGGGGGAGCCTTCCCACCCTGACAGCGGCACGGGCGCCCGCCGTCCCCGCCGGTGCCGGAGCCGAGGCGGCGGCTGGCAGTCACGTTTCGCGGGGAACGACCGGCGCTCGGCGGCAGGGCGCTCCGCCCAAGCAGCGCCTGGCGGCGGGGGAGAGGATGGAGACCTCCCCGCCGCGGCCCCCCCCAGGTACGGCGCCCGCTGCCGCCGGCTGCCCAAGTTGTCGCCGGGAGCCGGGCCCACGCGAAGTTCGCCAGGCGCGTCCCGCGGCGGGGGCGTGCGGTCCGGCTGCCGGC